>SRQH01000025.1:0-84143 GCA_018360345.1 Claviceps sp. LM84 group G4 | reverse complement strand
ACGTACTCCCTGTATCGAGAGAAGTACCTCGACATGCAAGTTTGTACCGCGTCCAAATCAGGTAAGGCGTTGAGGCAGGTTCTAAAATCCTTGAGGCGTATTCTCATACTCTAGCCGAGAAGCCCTGGACCACGTGATCAATCAAATACTTCGGCTGGTCGGGCTTTACGGACATTGAACATCTGGAAAGTGGGGTGTCGATGAAGAAAAACGTGGGGTCCTTCGGCTTCCAAGCCCTAGCCTCCGAGGTCATCGTGCTCCTCCTTTCGCTCGCCGTTTCCCTGCCAGAATTGTCCATCTGGCTTTTTCGCCTTGCTCTTGCGTTCCGTTCCCGCACTTCCGCCACCACTTCACTTGTCCATCAGACACGATGAAGTGGCCCTCACCACTGACGGGAGACTGAACTTCTCCGACATCATCGTTCGAAACATTTTTTCCTTTACTGCTGCCTGCCCTTCAGGTTTCTGTCTCTAGAAGCAAAGGATGTCTGGTGGCATTGTGGTCTGACCCTGTTCTCTTTGTTCGCTGCATTAATCAAACAAAGTCGAAGATCAAACTCGCTTGCCGCAGTATCATTCACTTTCTTCCTCAAAACGATGCATTCCGACCCCGATGCTTCATCCCCTACAGCTCCATTTGAGCGGAGACGTATGCCATATGTCGCGTCAGGATCGTCGTCGGCGGCCGAACGTCCTGAACCTTTCACGCGATCGCAGCCAGGACTAGCGTCAGAAGATTCCGAACCACGTTCCAATTCGGTCAAGGAAGATCCTGCAACGGCGAAAAGTCAGTATCAACCCAATAGCCGTCGGTATAAGCCGAGGACATGCCGCATCTGCTTGGACACGGAACACCCCAAGTTCCGCTCTGACGTATCGACCACGTTGGGTATATCCATGACATCATCCCGTCCAGTGTACGAATCCGACGACCCTGAACTCGGCCGCCTATTGTCGCCTTGCCAATGCAAAGGTTCATCGAAATACGTTCATGAGGGCTGTTTGAATGCGTGGCGTTTGACAGCTCCCACAGCGACGAGACACTTCTGGCAGTGTCCAACCTGCAAATTTAGTTATCGGCTGGCCAGATTACACTGGGCAACGAAGCTGAGCAGCAGATGGGCACAAATTGCGCTGACGGTGACCGTCTTCATTGTCAGTCTATTCATACTCGGCTTCATCGCGGATCCCATTTTAGACCTATGGTTCGATCCTGTGGGAGCAATCGCCGACACCGTGTCGAGCGTTGTGTCGGATCCTGACGCTGTGCGGCCTCATCCGTATCAAGAACCAACTACGTGGCTAGAGCATTTTACCAAAGGTTTCTTCTCCCTGGGTCTGATTGGAGCTCTCAAATCCTTCATTGCTATGGGTCCGTGGCACTGGATCAACTTGCGAGCAGGCGGCTTATTTGGTTCCGGCAGAAGAGGTGGAACAGGGAGAAGCAGGATGGAGAACTTCAATCTTTTATTTGTGGCAATTGGGGTTTTTACGTTCGTGATGGCGCTGTGGCGATTTGTCAAGGCCATGAGCGCACGTGTTCTCACACAAGTCAGCAACAAAGTCATGGATGTCGGCGGTGACGATGACGATGACGATGACGATGACGACGACGACGACGACGACGACGACGATTGACGACCGATCAGAGATGCCTCGACGTCTTGGTGGAAGCTAATGAACACAATAGGAGAGATAGGTAGTGTCAGTCCACGCAATCGAACGACACAGTCGCCATGTTTGCTACTCCGTTGTCCCCTCCGACTTACCGTGATTGGCGTTCCGTGTCCATCTTGCACACTCTTAAGTTGTCTTGAACTTTGCTTTTCCATGGCAAGCCAACTAGTCTGTGTGCGTATATTTAGCCTCTACCTCGTAATCTCTTGAGTCTGAACCGTTTTGGTTCGCGTGCTCGCCGATTCGGGTCTGATACCGTCAGTGACATCACTTACAAGGCGGAGATGCTGTTTTAGCGTCGATGCCCGTTTTTCAGGCGCCTACAAGGTACTTCATGTACAAAGTTCGTGGGTAGGCTGCCGTACGATAAACTGATATATTCCCTGAACATGAAAGCTGTGTATGGACCGTGTATCGAGCTCGATGAATGTGGTTCGATTACTCCGTAGTCAGATTCGAGTACATGGTTAGAAATGAGAATATCAAACGCTTGAATCGATGAACCAAATTTATGTAGAAACAAATTCCTTGCCCCCTATAGCTCTCCGGGAAAGGCTCAACAAGAGAGGCGTAATCACGACTCTTGTAGCATCCTTGCTTGTGATGCCATGATCCGTTTTGTTCTGTAGTCGGAGACTCGGAGGTGTGGCCACATCATGGCCATTTTCGAAATCTAAGCTTGAACAGACAACAAGCCGCATAACGGACTTATTCACCGTGACATGCAGCTAGCTAATTGGTGGCTTGTGGCGGCACATCGCGCAACCAGATTCGGTAAAGGTCATCGTCGAAAGCGCGGTGGTCCGGTGGACCAGCGGCAGATGCTATGATACCAAGGTACCTAAGGTAAAGAAAAGACCTTACGGAGTAGACAGCTCTTGCTTGCTCTTGCTGCGTTCGCCTCGGGATCGGTAGGTCAACAAATCCACGTGCCGTCCATCTCCCTGCATCCTAGCTAGGCATATCTCACGACAATACGTATGTATGTATCATATATCTCTATCGGATGGACCCTCGCTTGCTTACAGTTATGTACATACCTACAGAATCCATTCGTCGGTCATTTTCCGGTACATACCAAGTCACCCCGCCCGCGGTCGTTCACGGTTCACCCCATCCCGTCGCGAATTCGCCCGTTTCGCGCTTTGTCGTCCCACCTCTCCCGTCCCGTAACCCCCTCGACGACATAATAATCTCCGAGCACCTCGCAGCATTGGCGCCACCCTCGGGGCAAGGAATATCGTCCGATCTGTGGACGAACGAGCCTGAGTAGCGTTCGCGTTTCGGTCGATATTTGCTCGCTTCTTGCCAGCCTCTCGGCTGTATGAGCACCATCACGACAGAAATACATACAGAAACAGGGGACGTATCATTGACGGCTGGCTAGGATCAGACGCATCCTTCGTCCTCCTCCTCCCCTTGGCCCTTGGTTTTCGAGGCGACGCATTATTGGCCGCAATGCATTTCGCATACCCCCCTCGCAAGAGTTCAAACCCGCCGCCGTTTCGGGCCAGGTCATCGAAGCTTCCGATGCTGCGGAGGAGCAGATTAAAAAACATTGCGATCGGGGCACTGCTGCTTTTTGGGTTTCTTTACTTTCTCTTTGGGGGTAGACGGCCGGATCCGTACCACGAGCATGTCCCCTCGGGGAATCCCTCAGTTGTTCTCGTCACGGTTGTTGATTCGAGTGAGGCAAATGCGGCCTACTTGATGACGATAAAGGAGAATCGCGAGAAGTACGCGGCGCGACATGGTGAGTGTGTTCTTACGTCACTTGCTCTTTTGTCCATTCGTTGGGAACATGATAGGAAGAAGTGCCGCCCCAAAGGGCGGATGTGGTTCAAAGAGGGAACCGCCAGGATGCACAATGCTCAGTATGTCAACAAAAAGCGAGAGACTGACTTCTTGGGCAACAATAGGCTACCAAGCCATGATCATGGACGTACAAGATTACGATACCCAAGGCGCACCCCGATCATGGGCCAAGATTTTCGCCATGCGCCACGCGCTGTCGAAATATCCAGACTGCCAGTTCATATGGTATCTTGATCAAGACGCCTATATCATGGATCCCTCAAAGAGCCTGGATGACCAGGTGACGAATGCGCGAAAGCTAGAGAGTCTAATGATCAAGGACTACTCCGTCGTACCGCCAGACAGCATCATCAAGACGTTTTCCCATCTGCGAGGCGATAACATTGACTTGATCGTGTGCCAGGACAAGGAAGGGCTGGTGCACCAGAGTTTGGTGATTCGTAATGGGGAGTGGGCCAAGTTTTTCGTCGAGACTTGGTTTGATCCAATGTATAGGAATTACAATTTCCAGAAGGCAGAGAGACATGCGCTGGTAAGTATCCTTATATTTTGCTCTCTTTCGCCTGTTTACTTTGTAGGGTGGACGCTCCGTCAGGTGTGAGAGCTTTTCAGTTTGCGGTGAAAGTTCCAGCTAACGCCATGGTCTTGTAGGAACACATTGTGCAATGGCATCCCACGGTATTGTCGAAACTGGCCTTGGTACCCCAACGGACATTCGCGTCGTACTCAAAATCTTCGTATGGCGATCAGTACCAAGAAGGAGACTTTGTGGTCATGTTCGCTGGCTGCGTGCGGACGGGGCAGGAGAGCTGCGAGACCGAGTCGTCGCATTACTGGGAGAAGATGAAGAAGGCGTTTGGCATATCATAAGGGCTGGCGTGGGGTGAAAATTCGCACACGGGCACACAGTACCTGCTTTATAGCAGCGATACGAGAGCACAAAAACGAAAGAGACTCAAACTCCCGAGCAAAAAAGTTCCAGGATACAAAAGCACTGTTCAAGAGAGAAGACACACAGATTCGGCTTTCAGAATACACAGAAGGCATTAAGGCCCTCTGCGAGGGAGAGAATCAACGGATTCGGGTTCCAGGACACGAAGCAGCCATGAATGCCCGATACAAGAGAAAGATAACAACTTCCAGAACATGTTCCAGATCAAGAAGTGAGGAAGAGACAGGCAGGATAGCACAGTACGTTTGCGATGTCACAGGCGTTGAGTGAATACTGGTCACCAAGAATGGATGTTTTTGGGGAGGGGGCTTCTTTCTTCTTATGACACACGTTGCATAAAGATGAGCCATTGGAGACGGCACATGGGTATGAGGAGGTAGCTATGCACGACCAGGGGCAAGGGATGGAAGACGCAGCTTCTTTTGCCTTTCCTTTTCGGTCCTCTCTTCTTGTTTCTCTCTTCCTTTTTGCTTGCTTGTAATCTGTTTTATCTACTCATTCTTTGATCTTGGTGCCTCTATTCGAGGTCAATGGAGGTGGGAGTCCAGGATCTTGGAGGTCATGATGGCCATGTTTGTCAAAGGGTTATACTTATAGGTAAAAGAAACAGACGACGATGAACAATACCCGATAACTCGATTTTTATGCTATCCGAAAAAGGGGTCCGAGAAAATCAAGTATTTCATTCTCCGCAATGCAATGGCACGACAATGTACTGTACACGAATCGTTGCATGTCTGACATCTCGCGGGAAGGGAGCAAGACGGTCTGGAGAGCATCAAGCCATCAGTCTGTACATTGGCAATTGCCAACTCACACGGCTCCCCGTAGGGGCCCGTAGGACTACCTGACATACCTCATAGCTGCATTCATTTGGTCCGTCAAGTATTTTGTTCTCCACGTCCCTGGTACAAGAGGATTAGGGCTGCACGACTTATGTTACCTATTATTCAGTGCACCGATCACCGAAGCGCAGCCTCTTTCATCCAAAAACCTGCATAATCCGTTTTAACTTTCCGTATCCATGAACAGATTTGTCCGAAAACCCCTGCGCTGCGACAAGGCTCTTTCCTACACCTACATATCGCTTTAAGCCCAAATCATTTGTGGCAATTGATACTCCCATCATGGAAGGGCACGCTCCTGAGTCCGGACAACATTATCTACACTTCTTCAAGATTCTGCTGAACAAGGTTCATCTTCTGTCGAACTCAATGGACAAATTTCCTTCTTCACGAACTCCAAGCCGCCCAAGTCGTCAGAAGCAGGTGTACAGGCATGAAGCTGGATCTACCCAATTTCTTCATCAAGTTCGATGGAGGACAAGATTTGTTCGGTGGAATTTTGAAGAGGCGCAACATTGTCAGGGGCGTACCCTTCCATTATATAAAACGTCTTTGGAGGGTACATACGGCGTAGTTGATACTGGACTTGGACAAATGAGTATATAAACTGCCACAGATGATTTGGGCTTAAAGGCATCTATAACGGCATCACCAATGAACGAGGGTAATTATATACTCATTTGTCCAAGTCCAGTATCAACTACGCCGTGTGTACCCTCCAAAGGCGTCAAAATCGGACCTTTTCGGGGAACACTCCAAGTAAGCCTTGTAATTGCCGATTTTCTGGTATTGGGCATCTCGACTAATCACTGCTACAACAATCTTTATAAGGAGTTCCTTGCTAATGCACCAATACCTAGTCCTACAGGCTCCCACTAGCTTGAGCTTACTTGACCTTCTCAGACTGGTCTTGCATAATATTATAAGAGGCTCTGTCACGAGCTCTTTGGCTGCAGATCAATGTGGGATTCGGGTCCGGTGGAAACACATTGATACGAAAACAACCTCGCCTCGTCGAGGCCTCCCTCTTTATTACAGTTCGGCATCTTGAGCGAGCTGTATACATTAGGTGAGCCACAGGACGACGGGAAGCCCCCACGATTGTGATGCTGATATCCGCTGATGACGGCGATCACCCACAGGTATGTTATTGAGCTGTCGATGGCAGCTAGCGCGGACCCGAAACGGGCAGTTACCACGCGGGAACTGAACTGTGTGCGCGAATGACCAAAGATGCAAGGTATGTAGGTTTTTTTGGTCGCTGCGATCGCAATAGAGCCTGATGATACACGCTGGGCAGGCTACCGCAGCCGTCAACGTTTTTTTGCGGATGTTGCTGCAGGATTTCTTGACAAAGCCCACTCCGTTCTGGCGGCCCCCATTGCGGCAAGAACGTACCTACCATACTGCTCGTCAAAGGTGCCAAAATGTACAGAGAGAGGCATGAGATGAGGTTATTTCCATAGCTAATGAATAGGTATGTTTCCACCGGACCTGAACCCCACATTGATCTTTGAGACAGCCCCAGAGCTCGTGAAATATAGAGGGAGGCAAGTCACCGATTTGACCTCCCTCATCAGGGCTCTCAATTGCGTGGCTTTGCTAAAAAGGGTCCGGACTCCGAAGCATACTTTAGGATTGTGTTTCCGGGCATCGAGGCTAGGCCAAAGAATGCGACTCGCCTGGCCAGCAATGATACATAGATACCTATGTACTCCGTAGTTTGTTTAGCATCGTTCGCGGTGATACGGTGATACCTATGGACATGACGCACGTCACACGTGGCTAAAATAATAATACATACAATATGTTAATAATGCATCATGAAGATCTGGCTGTGCCGTCCCCTGTTCATATCAGGCCAAAGTTTTGATGGAGAATTAATAAGTTAATCGCCTTGGCGGTGTCGATGTCTCCAGGCTCCGAGAAGCGTTCATCCGGGATCTCTCTTCCAAGTTCCCGCTGACTGGGCCCCGCTGATCATGCACGCAGCGAATCGACGGGGCGGGTTCGTGAGTCCGCCCCGAGCACCGAAATGGCTACAAAACTCCATAGGTACGACTACGGAGTACGGAGTACTGTGTACATATTAGGTATGTACAGAGTAGGTACCTAGGTACCTATATGTATGTATGTACATATGTAGTATCCGGAATAAAAGTAGGTACATACGTATGCCGCAGTACCTACCTAGGTATACTGCGGGAGCAGCTGGGGCAAGAAATCTGGCCGATGAACCAAAAGATGACTTTCGGAGTTCACGACGAGCTCCGATGAAATAGCGCCAGCGTGAGTGGCCCCGGCGTGGCGACGCTCCGTACCCCGAACCGTTGGTCACTGACTCACTGCCAAGCTCCAGCTGCTGCCAGCTGCGGCAGCCAGCTGATACATATATATCTGGCTGACTGCGACTGGCCGCGACTTGGCCGAGGCCAAACTTATTACAAAAAGTCCCGAACAACCGCAAACCTACCAATATCTGTCTGCGTTTCCAACTTTCCATTCCGGCTCGACTCACTGACCTACATACATACATACTTATTACTCGCATCGCCCATCGCCCTTCGCCCTTCTCGTATCACGCCCTGGTCTCAATAGTCGATCCTGCTATTGTCACGACTCACATCTGTATTTGGGTACCGACAGCTAGAGCTATATCACTCCTGTCCGCTCGTCCGCGAATCCACCATTTCCGCGCTGTTGGGGCCACGGCATACTGTACTTCGCCTCGCCTCTGCGCCCATTGCGCTCCTTCATACGCCGCCATGCCTGGCAGTTCGCGATTACCTGCCAGCTTGCTGGGCGGGTTGGAAAAGGTCAAACGTCATGGGCATGCTAACCTCTTTACCGGGGTTCTCACAATAGACCTGTACGTGAGCATGGCTCGTGAATATTGTACTTTTCTTGCATTGAGTTGCTTCTTGCTGCAGGTACTAGATTGAGGACGCGGAGCGCTGGCAGCTCATGTGCGCAATGTAGAGGTTGCGACGTCAAATCGCAAAAGTCCTACATACATACCAAATGCGCCTCGCCCCTTGTCTGCTGCATATCCACACTACATATCCCACATCATGCACATGCTAGGATGTTGCGCCGAGAGAATTCGTCACTGATGCGCGTCATCTTAGGCTCCGAAACATCATCTTTTACTACTTCGTCCTGCGATGGACGCGCAAGGCTTTCTGGCGGCTCAAGGGCCGCGGCATCTTTGGCTCCATCTCGCTGCTGTACCATTCCGTCCAACGCACTCTATACGGCTACTTCCTTCGCGCGCCTGGCGTGCGCGGCAAGGTCCAGCAGCAGGTCAAGGAGTCGATTGCGCAGATGTCGACTAAACTCATCGCACAGACCGATACGCGGTATCTGATGCTCCCCAAGAACGGCATGGACATGGACGCCGTACGAGCGGAGCTTGACAAGCTGGCCAACCTCGATCACACGCGTTGGGAAGATGGCTACGTGTCGGGTGCTGTGTACCATGGCGAAGACGAGCTCATTGCGCTACAGACGGAGGCGTTTGGTAAATTCACTGTGGCTAACCCTATTCATCCGGACGTGTTTCCGGGAGTACGCAAGATGGAGGCTGAGGTCGTGAGCATGGTGCTCAACTTGTTCCATGCGCCTCCGGGTGCGGCTGGTGTTAGCACGGCCGGTGGAACCGAGAGTATCTTGATGGCGTGCCTGAGCGCGCGTCAGAAAGCGTACGCCGAGCGTGGAGTGACCGAGCCCGAGATGTAAGAGGCCTCTTTATTCCTGACCCTTTTTTTGTTTGCGTGACTTTGTCAGTTTCAAAAAGTGCCGGATGTTATAAGATTTACACTGGCCCACCCAAGTGTACTTCATCTATAAGGAACGGTTGCTAACAGAAAAGAAAAAAAAAAGGATCATGCCATCGACTGCTCACACAGCTTTCCGCAAGGCTGGAGACTACTTCAAAATCAAGGTACACTTGGTCGACTGCCCGGCACCCAACTACCAGGTCGATATCCGAACAGTGGCCCGCCTCGTCAACGCCAACACGGTCTTGCTGGTCGGCTCCGCACCCAACTTCCCGCATGGCATCATGGACGACATCAGCGCGCTATCGAAACTAGCACTAAGGAAAAAGCTTCCTCTGCACGTAGATTGCTGCCTAGGATCCTTCCTCGTGCCCTGCCTCGAAAAGGCCGGCTTCGAGACGGAACCGTTCGACTTTCGCCTCAAGGGCGTCACGAGCATCAGCTGCGACACCCACAAATACGGATTCGCTCCCAAGGGCAACTCCACTGTCCTGTACCGCACGAGTGAACTGCGCCAGTACCAGTACTACGTCTGCCCCGACTGGGCCGGCGGCGTGTACGCCTCTCCCGGCATTGCTGGATCCCGCCCCGGCGCCCTCATCGCCGGCTGCTGGGCCAGCCTAATGACCGTAGGCGAATCGGGCTACATAGACGCCTGCACCAAGATTGTCGGCGCGACCAAGAAACTTGCCGACGCAATCCAAACATCCGGGAGTCTGAGCGGGGAACTCGAAATCATGGGCAAGCCCCTCGTGTCTGTGATTGCCTTTACGGCTCTCACGCTCAACATATACGACATTGCGGATGGCATGTCCGCCAAGGGATGGCACCTCAACGCGCTGCAGGACCCGCCGGCCCTCCACGTGGCTGTTACGCTGCCCATTGCTCGAGTCTGGGACCGCTTGGTCAAGGACCTTGAGACAGTCGTGGAAGAGGAGAGAGAAAAAGAGCGCGTTCGCCAGGTCGAGGGCAGGGGAGCCAAGGGCAAAGCTATGGGTAATTCGGCGGCTCTGTACGGCGTGGCGGGCTCGTTGCCGAATAAGAGTGTAGTGGTCGATTTGGCGAATGGGTTTTTGGACATTCTGTACAAGGCGTGAAGGGGTGGTTTGCTTGCTGTTAAGAGAGAAGGGGGCGTTTGACGAGTTACGACACTTGCTGGCTGTTGCATCATGATCATCTTTTTTTTTTTTTGTCTCTTTTTCATCATCATTGTTCTTCGTTTTCGTCATGACTATGATCATCATCGTCATTAGCACGATCCGATCCTGTATTACCATAACGTGTATTTTTAGTTTCCTCAGCGGATGTTTCTTTCTTGCACGGGGCGGGGCGCTCTGGCGGGAATTACACATGACACGTCGGCAATATATAAATGTACCTAATGTACATCTGTAACCAGTTTTTACCCAACGCTCGCACAGCAAGCTTCTGTGCTTGCCTTCTGCTTGGACCTATGTACCTGGAAACATGATAGATGATGAAGAACCATGCAGGGTGGTGGTGGTATCTTGTGTCGAGAGAGGGCAGCGTACGTCTCTAGCGGGACGCACATCAGAGCCCTCATGCAGGACAGACCTACAGTAATACTAATAAGTAATCTTGCTCCTAGATTAGTCGTGCTGGTCAGTGGTGTGTGAGATTCGGCATCAGGCCAAGGTGTTCACCCCCAGGCGCCTCTCTTAGGCGACAAGTCGGAGCATCCAGATTCCAGACGAGTGTGCCCGCCTCACTTTTACGTGTGGTGACGAGGCTGAGTTTGTACACCGGGGTACTCCGTCCGGGGAAAACGGAAACTACGATGGTGATTCACTGGGACGTGAAGATGGTGTGAGTCGTGACGCACAACACCCCTCTCATGCTTCATCCCCTCCCCCCCTCTGGACCGGGCCACCCTGTACCCAATTCTACACCAGCCAGCCTGACAAGTCCTCCTTTCTTCTCGAAGGGGCCAACGCCGTGCAGTTGGGTCGTCGCAGAAATGCAAATACCCCCATTGAGAGAATGCATGTATGTAGGTACCACGTATACAACCCGAGGAGGGGGGGAGGAGTACGACATACGCGGGGGAATCGATGGGGAGGACGGGCGACGAATGCAGTGGTGCCCGATTCCGCCACGTGTGTATATATTGGGTTTACGCGCGTGCGTTTGTGTGTGTTCAACAAGGTTTACTTATATGCGCAAGGCAGTCTTGCTTTCACCTCGTCTGACGAAGCTGAAGTTGTAATTGAAAATCGTGAACAAGACAACGGGAGGAGAAGAGCCCAGAGCGACGTCTACGAGCTTGACTGAGGCGGTGGGACATGACAAGAGTCAAGACCATGACGGGGCGGTCCTCACTCTCAGGAGTCAGGGGGCTTATTAGGGAGGTTAGGAGATAGGTATTTAGGCAACGGGATCCCACCATTGATGAACGGAACCTGAATTACATAGGTACCTACCTACATATACATACCTAGGTATGTAGGTAGGTACCTATGTATGCCTTGTATGCCTTCGGGACCGCCCTTTGCGGAGGGAAAAAAAGGTCCATGATGATGGATGGATGAATGGGTGGATGGTGGTGGTGGTGGTCAGGGTCAGCGAACCGTTTTTACGATGCAGCCGGCCGGGGCCGTTGCCGTTGGACCGTTGGTACATTACCTAGGTAGGTGTACCTACGGAACGAACGACGAACGAAACACAAGTTGACACAACGGGTCGGGTGTCCAATGGAAGTGGCCCACCGCCCAAGAAGTGCAAGACAAGCAAACTATGTATGAAACTATGAACCCGTTCTGTCTTCTGTGTCTTATTCTCTCGGTATTTATTCTTCTGCCGCGCAGCCTTGCGGTTTCTGCTGTCTCGTCCCAAGCACGATTGCCGCGCGGCCTTTGGTTTCCTTTTGCAGGGAGAGAGCTGACCGTCTGACGGCAGAGAGCAGCGCGAGGGGCGGTATCTATTATATTTATACATACCTACCTAAGTACATATTGTATAGGGCTTCAGCAGTAGCACCAAGAAATTATCGGCAGGTACCTGTTGATGCGTCTTCCTTTTTTTCTTGTTTTTTTTTTTTTTTTTTTTTTTTTTTTTTTTTTTTTTTTTTTCGGTACACCAGCATCATACTGGCGTGATCCGCGATGATGACCTGTGAGGCTAGGCTATCGTGTTGGGAAAGACGGAGAGAGACACGTATGTATGTAGTGTGAAGGAGCAAGAATATGAAGCAGATACAACACGACGAGTCGATTTCAGATGGCAGACTGTACAAAAGAAAACGCAGTCACGACATGACTCCATGAGGATGACGAACCTGGGAAAAGAAACAAGGCTGTTCGACGGTATGCAAGAGTGTTGATCGGCACTTGCTCCATCACGCTGGCATCATCGGGCGTAGGGAGGCATGCCACCAAGAATGCGTGATGAGCCTTTCACTGGATCTTGAAGAAAAACGACGAACCGTATCGTCCAGTAAGCTTTTCAGGTTGTGTCTACTTTTGTGATATCAGTCCCTTCATCATTCATGCATGGGGTTTGTCTTCTTTCATGTCTCAGTTCTAGCCCCCTCCTTCTGTATGGTCCGATATTCTTGACGCAATCATCATGCGGAGGAGGGCTTGGTTGTCATATTTTTTGGTCCTCTTTGTCCACGGTGACAACCTACTAGGGGGCTTTTTCTCTCAATGCGATACAAATAGGTCTGTTTCACTCTTCGTTTTCTTTACTTTTTTCTCCACCCGTTCTTCATTGCTGCATCTGTATAATCGTGTCCCGTCTTGCCGTGTGCCGTGTGTCGTGTGCCGTTGACATCATCTTCCAAGACGAAGCAAAGCATGCCATCTAGGCCATCTCCATCATTGAAACCATATAAAGTAAGGTCTTCTCAAGCAATCATCAACACCACGAAGCATCCCCAGGCCAGCAGAAAGCAGGTACCTATGCCTTCATCACAAAAACCCCTCCGTGCCGCCGCGCCATCGCAACAATCCGAGCCACCGCGCTCCCTCAAGAAAAATACCCGGGCAACACTACACCCGCAGGACCCCCGACGCACAGTCTTACCTCCCATCGTTGTGCAAGAGCAGTCCACCAAGACCCAACCCAAAACTGGAAACTCCTCCATCCGGTCCCCCGGTCCCAGCAGTCGGCGCCCTTCTTCACTCGTCTCGTCCTGGGCTACTACCGGAGACCGCACGATGGCTCACGATGAACCCCCTACACCACCCTCGTCGAGGAACGGCAGTCCCCAGCACCGGCATCGACCATCTGTGCACTTTTCGGCGCGGCATCCACTCGTGCTGCATCACAAGGGTTCTGCTTCTGCTTCTGCTTCGGCTTCTGCTTCTGCTTCGGCTTCGGCTTCGGCTTCGGCTTCGGCTTCGGCTTCGGCTTCGGCTTGTGCGCCATGTGTATCCTGCCCATCGTCGTCGTTGTCGTCTCCCCACGAGGAGGTATTTCTCGCGTGGGATCGCCGTCCGAGTGATCCCATACCGCAGGAGGACATGAGGTTCGCAGAGAAGAATAGGCCGGGTCATGGCCGTGAGAGATATACGCCGTTGTCAGCATTGCCGGATAAGCTACAGGGGAGGGCGGAGAGTTATCGTTTTTTTCAGGGGAGGAGTCCGGGAGTGACGAAGGATGAGCTGCGGAAGGGTTGAGAGGGTTAATTCTGGGGGTTGGGGGTTGAGTATATGGTGCTTGGTGCTGCCTGTGTGACTAGCCGAGGGAGCGTAAGTCACTGCATGAGGCTTTCCTAGACAAGGAAACGGCTTCCTCTGAGATATTGTTTGCTTTCTTCTTATGGGAGGCTAGAGAGACTGATTAATGAACGTGGGGGTATGTTCCCACAGAGGTTGTATCGAGGTGTGGTTCTTTCTTGGGTTCTTTCCATTTTTCAGTTCGTTTGTAATTCTCCAGTCGCGTCTTCTTCTTCATTGCCTCTTTTTAATTTCCCTCAGCTTTAACGGCCTTGTATGATTGCGATATAACGAGTATCAAGATGCTTTCCCCGTCCTACACAAGTCAGTCTGTTTAGCATAGTTCTGTGTCTGCACAATATGAACAACACAACTTTAGTCATTGTGACGCCAAGAACGTCAATCAATTTACGTATTCAACGTGGAGGAAAAAAACTGTACAATGACAATGCTTGGCTTCACCCGAAGGAGCAAACAAAACATAAGCAATAAAACATACATGTAAACACATAAACGCAGAATAATGCTTCTCACCACCTTGCCGCTGCCCCTGTCGCGTACTTGGCATCCGTCAAGAACGAGATAAGATTGGATGCATCGCCCACCCACCCCCTTCCCCAAGCGGGTACTCTCGGCGGGAACAATCAGTCTTACTCTTGCGCCTTGAACGTTTGCTTTTCCAAAACACAACAAAAACGAGAGATGGGACAAAAGATTGTTGCCCTTGCAAAATGCGCATGCTATGCTTTATGAGACTTGCGTGAGATGTTTTGTACAAGGATATTCGTGCAATGAGGTCCATTCGAGAGATGTGCAGGATGATCCGTGTAAATCATTCAAATCGAGAGATGGAGGGAGTGCTTCATGAAACAAGTCGAATCAAGAGATGTGCAGGACGACCCGTGGAAGAAATGGATTCATCAAACGGTGCTGCCAGTCTTTCAAATAAATGCATGCAAGCGCTGTGGAATGGTCATCAGGTTCATGCAAATCGCTGGCTCGTGTCGTGCATCGATAAAAGTCGAAAAAAAAAGCAGAGGTAGCGGGACGCGAAGATAAATAAAGGAAGTCGAGGGAATGTCGATAAAACCAGGCATTCTAGTCGCATGTCCGAGATATATCCTGTCATCGTCCTGATCGAGTAGGTGACGGGAACGATTCCGCGTGATAGCCCATGACGCTGGCGATGTTGGCGCGGTGTGCCCGCTTCCGTTTCAGTGCTTGGTAATCAGTTTTGAAGGTTGCTATACATCGTTGTAGCTCCTTGTCCGGATGTGGCGGCATCTGAATCTCCACAGCCTTGAGGCATATCCGTAGATGCTGCAGCTCTCCGTCGTTTTCTTGTAATTCTTCTTCTCTGTAACGCGCGTCTGTGTGAGTCTCTGATACATAGAGCCATGCATGGCACGGGGGGCAGATATATGATCCCGGGGTAGGAGGCAGAACCAAGGGGGCGGGAGCACGCACAAATAAGTAATCCGATTCTGCAAAAATATGATGCGCTGGGCAGCCCGTTCGGCTCTTTCGATCAAGAGTCCTTGAATATGCTTCACAACACTGTCAGATGAGGCCTGATAGGCCGGGAATTCTTGCCCTTTTTTGTCTGTGTAGTAGACCAGGACTTACCTCGGACTCTTCTTGGCGAGCTTTGAGGTTGTTCACCACGGCTGATAGCTCATCGTTGAGCTTGCCCATCTCTGCAATCACCTTCTTGGCCTGCTTATCACTCATCCCCCTTTTTGGCGGCGGTTCCTCGTTCTTCAGCTGCTTCTCTGCCTCGCGCTCTCTCTGCAGTGATGCCGACAGGTCAGAGAACCTCGATTTGAAGAGCGATGAGACTGGCGATCCAAATGACGATCCAGCATCGCTACGAAGCGGGCTCTCGAAGCTGGGTTGATATTGGTGCCTTTTAGGTTCGGGGCTTGGTGATGCCCAAACGACCTTCTCCAGTTGCTCGAGCTGATTGCCTAGCATTACGTCGTCGTTTGTGCTGTTGGGTTCATCACAGGCCAGGCGCCGCGCGAGTTGGGTAAGCCGTCTGGCAATGTCGTGTCTTGCCGCGCGAGAGGTAACAGCATCGACGCCCTCGGGGGGCGTCGAATGCGATAGTTCACGTCGCAAAGGGTTTATGCTGGATCCTCCGGAATGGGAATAAGGTATGCTGGAGGCCAGGCCCGGGCTCGTCCATCGCGGCGGTGTATACAGTCGCCCATCCACAAATTCTTCGCCTTTGTCGCTAGGCGTCCTGCTGAGCAGTCGAGGAGAGGTGGGTTGGCTGGTTCGGGAATTTTGAGACCTGCTATTGATTGTACTGCTGCAGTGACTGCATATGCCATCATAGCTACTGCGACTGCGACTATATGTGCTTCCTGTGCTTCGACGATCCGGTATCGGGCTGCCGACTTGACTCTGCTGGTTGTTGAGTGAGGCGGCCTGCTGCGAGGCGATGCGCTCCTCAGCGTGTCCCATCCTGGGCGTAGACCGGACAAATGTTGTGCGTAGATCGTTGGGATCGGATGTCTCGGCAATTCTGCGTTGGTGTCGTATAGAGTTATTTATTTATTCGATAGTCGAGTCGACCGCTTCTCGTCGCAAGTATCTTTCGCTATTCGCGCCCGCGGTGCAACGCCTCAACGTCTGCGCTACCCACTCATTTGGTCGTGGTGGTTCTTCAGTTTCTTCAGAGGGTTCGTTGAGTGACGAGTCGCGTCGCAAGCGAGAGGTCGGTTTGGAGACGGCAAAAAAGGAACCACCCCGGCTGACCGCAGTCACCTCGTTCGTTCGCTACCAGGCAACTGGCAAACAATATGAAACAAACTGTAACAGCTGGTAAACAGCTGGCAAAGGCTCACCGACTTCAGAGCCGCCCAGGGGTTCGCGACCAAATTCGGTACTGGTGTCGGCACTAGGGTCGGCAACTACCGCATGGGTCTCGTCTCTCGTGGCGTAAGCTACCTACCCTGGGGGAAAGATGATCCACAGCTGTCGAAAGTTGGGGTTTGCCGTTGGAGGCTGGAGCCTCTTGGCCGGCGTTGATGGCAAGACGTTGAGAACCGAGCTAAGCCGATGGCGCCGAGCGCTCAAGTCGCGGAGTTGTGGAGGCGGACCCAAGTGGTTGTTACAGTAAAGTTTTGCCAAGTTATTAGAGACGTTGCAACTTGCAATGTTGTTGTCTGATTTGTCCCGCGCTGACGCGATTTGATTGTTACAGCTGGAAACTCAGCTCCACCCCAATACTGTGCTGACGAATTGCGCTACGAGAAACGGTTGCGGCACGTGGATCGTAGTAGGGAAACATGTGACTGGCTCCATGATTGGCGCAGAGCAATTGCGTTCGGAAGCTCTGCATCCCGGACCTGCGCACTGCAGAGAATCAAACATATGATTACGGACCAAGAACGCAGTATTCCTCCTGATTCTCTCATGATCATGTTATCCTTCCAGGACGTAGTTCGGCCCAGTTGTTAGCCATGGAGTTTCAGTGACCAGTCGGCACTGAGCAGTCTCGGTATCAGTGACATGAAACGAGGAATTGATGCTCCTTCCTGTGACTCAAGTTACACGTAACACAATGGACTGCAGAATCGCATCGACATCATAAATTCAACTTGTCATCTGCAGACTGGCCGGCCTTGTAATAACTTGTGGCATGTACATACATATTTGGCATTCGAGAATCGTGCACTCGCGTCCCGCATCCCGCATCCCAGAGACTCTTGACACTCGACTCTCGACTCTCGAGTAACCATGACGAAGCAAGCGGATTCCCATCCATGCTGAACGTGTTGCCGACGCGCTGCCTCTGTACGCGGAGCTCCGTGGCCCGGCTTCTTGGCGGAGCGGATAATAATAAGTGTGTCCAGTGTCCACTGTCCAGGACTCCAGTGTCGGCTCTGTCTCCAGCTCTTTGACATGCGCTTACCGGGCCTCGGCTTCGAATTACCTGTCCATATCGTCTTCAGGTACGAGGTTCGCCGAGTACTGTACATACATACATACATACCTCTTAAGGCTCTAACGTTAGGTACCTGATCTGTAACCTATACAGAGCATCTCAAAGCTACTTTGCTGCTCTCAACGGCTTCAACTGCCTCATGCTAAAAGCACGGCTGCCGTTGACTCAGAGGCGCCCCGCCCCACCGACTTCCGCCGCCGTCCTAGCGACCGGCCGCATCGCAAGTGACGACCATACATTCTCCTTGCTCTCATTGACTATCGTCTTGGCTGTTTTCACCCCTTCAATTTGGACTGTATTTTCTCATTGTGACTTTCGCTCTGGCTCAGCTGTCCCACTTGCAAAGTCACGCATATCGGATCACATCAGGCCCATTGTCCGTTCTGCAGCTGCCCGCCTCTCCCTTCCGTCCACCATGTCGTGGAAGTCGTCAGAGAGGCTGATGGACACCATCCGGCATTACGCCAACTTTCCTGCCACTGGCGTCAGCTTGCGGCAGATGGTTCAATTTGGTGATAAACCATCAACAGGTGTGTTCTTGCGCAATTGATCCAAAGACTGTCCGACAAACATGCCTGGCAACGTGCCTGACCGTGCGTGTCGTCATAGGCACTCTCTTTCGCGCCTCGCAATTCCTAGCCGAGGAGCTCCCGATCCGTCTGGCGCATCGCGTACAAGAGCTGGATGAGTTGCCCGATGGGTTGAATGAGATGCCGTCCGTCATGAAGGTGAAGGATTGGTATGCTCAATCGTTCGAGGTATGTGCCTCCTCTGATACCTCATCATCGTCATCATCATCATCGCCATAATAGGATTGTCGTACTGGGGCAGCGTCATGCAGGATCCACCAAGGTGAGGATCGGAAAAGTCGCTAACACTTGCCACAGGAAATTACACAGCTGCCTCGACCAGACTTGAGCAAAGATGTCCGTAATCGCTTGATGAGGCCTGCCAAAGCCAATGGCCGGATTGTGCAGCGGCTGTCAGAAGCGACACCAAACCCATCTATCGACGAAGGTGAACCTTCAGGCTGGGGTGGCTTACAGAATTCCAACGGCAATGGCAAACCAAAGACATTGGCGAGAAGATACTTTGCCACCGTCGACGACACGGCGGACTGGCCCGCTGAGCTTCAACTATACAATCAACGATTCGCCGAGACCCTTCACACCATCAAACGGAGACACGATGGAGTTGTGACGACCATGGCGCAAGGTATCCTGGAATATAAACGCCGCCGCCAGCGGATGCAGATTGACGGCACAATACAATCCTTCCTCGATCGCTTCTACATGTCCCGAATTGGCATCAGAATGCTCATTGGACAACACATTGCCCTTACAGACCAGAGTCACCACCGCGATCCAACATATGTTGGTGTCATTTGCACCAAGACCAATGTTAAGGACCTTGCACAAGAAGCTATAGAGAATGCCAGATTTGTCTGTGAGGATCATTATGGCTTGTTTGAAGCACCTCGAATACAGCTCGTCTGCAATCCCAACCTCGATTTCATGTATGTTCCCGGACACTTGTCTCACATGCTTTTCGAGACTCTCAAGAATTCTCTCCGCGCCGTGGTGGAGACGCACGGAATGGAGAAGCAAGAGTTTCCCGTCACAAAGGTCATTGTAGCCGAAGGCAAGGAGGACATCACCATCAAGGTTTCTGATGAAGGCGGCGGTATCCCTCGAAGCGCCATACCTCTGGTCTGGACGTACATGTACACAACTGTCGACCGTATTCCCAACTTGGACCCTGACTTCGATAAGAGCGATTTCAAGGCACCCATGGCCGGATTCGGCTACGGCCTACCCATCTCTCGCCTGTACGCAAGATACTTTGGCGGTGATCTGAAGTTGATTAGTATGGAAGGGTGAGTCTCTCTGTCGCATTCCTCTCTAGTTGATCGCGAGAGCTAACTCTCTATCGTTCTTAGCTATGGAACCGATGTGTATCTGCATCTTAATCGTCTATCATCGTCGCTAGAACCTCTGCAATAGCAATTAAGCGCCACCGCATCGTCGTCTCCATCGCTTCTTTTCCGCAAACGCCTCAAGGCCTTCCCACGAGAGGTGACTGAGCGAAGACAAGTGGGTGACGCCGAAACGGTGGTGAACGCTCTACCGAGCGGATCTTTGCACGGTCAAAAAGCTCACGAGCTGTGAGAGAAAAGAAGAAAATCATCTTGGATAATGTCAAATGAACACGGAGCATTTCGGTCATCACACGGTTTTCATTAATGCTATATTTGACTTTTCTGTGTTTTCATAAACAAGAGGACTCTAAAAAGCTGGCCAGATGATTGAGTCATTGGCATGCTTCAGGCCTGTGATGGTATGAATTGGACGACGAGGTACATTGGCCTCTTCTTGTTGAACATGCGGACCTTGGTATGTACAGGTACCGAGTCAGGAAGGCAAGGCATGACAGACAGCGGACAGAACACACAATAATTGGGTACGATAAGCGAGGGACGCGTTTTGGGCTGAAAATTTTGAGGTAATTATGTTTTACACTGCGACGCTGCGTTGGGTTGAATCTTAACAGTGGGATGGTGTGGAAAACGGAACGTTGACACAATATGAATATTTGCATCAAAATAGAGAAACAGGCTTGACTTGCATCACGAATCAAACACCTTTTGAACTTTGACCAGCACGCCAAAAGGTACACGCCAAAAGCTGCCACTGCCAATCCAGACACTGTTGGTCAGTTGCGTAGTGCCATCTGATGCTGAGTGCTGCCACCTGTCAATGCCATTCTTGTTGCTCTCTTACGTTCCTCCGAGACTTCACACACTTTGTTAACATCTCAAAACACCCCAGTCGTCCTTTCCATTTTGCAGGAGAAAAGTACGGCACTATTTTGCAGCACCTCCCTTTCGACCGGTCTACTCTCTCGCCTCAAAATTCTCCGGAAGGACACCGTTCTTTCTACGCCAGAACTTTGAACCCGTCAACCGTTCTCGCGGTTCCGCACGTTTCAAGAACTTTCAGTATGCCTCGCAAGCGAGGAAACGCCAGGTTCGATCGCCACCGAGTTTTCTTCTATCTTTTGTTTGCAGTCCTTCGCACTGACCTCTGGGCCTCAGAGTCTCCCCAGCCTCCTTACCCATCCGGTATCGATGCAAAGTCGGCGGAGAATGGAAGCCCATTCAGGCCTTCTCCACGACTCAGCAACGTCTTCTGGAACGTCAAGTCAGTGTAAGGGGCACCGTGGATGCCGAAAATTCGGGCATGACCTGCCTGGAGCATTCCGCAAGCACCTTGACAGAGCTCCGTTGTGCTTTGTGCCAGCTTGACAAGCCTTATACGGATTTCAGTAAGACGATGCGCAAGTCTGAAGATTCGGTGAGTCGAGTGTGCGCGGCCCTGAGAACAGACATGTTGAGTTTGAACTGGATCCTGAAAAAGACGTTTCACGATAATAGATGTGCAAACGATGCACGGCGTGGACCGAAACACAGGAGCCGGGGGTGGTGCCGGCGCCGCTTGAGACCGGGAATGTTACGCATGAAGAGGAAGAAGACATTCGACAAGGAACGACTCCGCACATGCCCGACGACTTTTTTCCATCCGATACTATGCCTCAAGTAAGATTTCTCTTTTTCATCTTTTCCACTTTTTCTTGGTGCGCGTGTGTGTGCCGTCACTGTTACTGTTCCGCCATCATCCATGAGTACTGACTCCTCTCGCTAGGCTCCTATCACTTCGTTCGCTGCCATGAGCATTCGTGGAGAAAGTTCTCGGGCATCAGGTTCGAACAAGGGCCCCGTTACTGATACCTGTTCCCTCCCTCCGCATATTATACAGGCCGTCATGTCCTCCGCGAAGAGCCAACAACAGTCATTTTCGGGTTCCGATGCTGAAGCAGAAGACAACAACGACTTTCGAAAGATCAACCATGCAAGGATGTTGGACTCGGCCATCAGAAACGAAAGACATTCAAACTCGACATCTTGCATCTCGTCCCGAAACGAATCCGATAGCGATGACACGGTGACTTCGTCAAGGTTGATGATGCCTGTAGCCGAGGACCTTCCGCCTCATTTACAAGCGCTCGTGCGACAAATCTCGCCTGGGCAAGGCCACTTGCTGGGCAGCTCTCGGGGACGTTCGACGTTCCGAAGAGATACCGCGAGTATATCTACTGCTACTACGATGAGGGAGGGACGAGAAGAGGTCACCTTCAATGCCTGGGACGGCTCTGGCCAGCGCCATGATGCTGTCAAGTTGCTCACAGATCCAAGTACCTCGTCAGTATGCACTAGCTCTACCACGTCTACTACCAGCAGGGGTGAAGGCCGGAGAGACGAGCCTGCTGCGAAGAGGAAGGGTGGTTGGCACAAGGCTTCCAGGGTAAGTGCTGACTCATGTTCGAACGAGGGGCTCATACCTTGCGAAAGACTTATTCTAACTTGATACCTGTAGTATCGACCGGATGAGGAGACTTAGAATTAGCAGTCTGGACGATTTATAGATTTCTTTCTGGACAGTCAACGCCGTATTAACCACAACGCATCGGAAGACTCTATTATTTGAGCGTGGAGAGGTGACTGCCGAGACAGCAGCCAATAGTTTGACTCCTGGTAGGAATTTTTGTATTCTCTAGCCATCCACGCGACATATGGAATTTTTGTCGTGGATATGTAGTCAGCGTCGCCTGAATTTGGCGCAGCAGAAACCTCTGATCGTTACGCTTGGGAGACACAATGAGCAGAAGATTCTTACAATCTCATAGATGATTGATCACAGTCATAGGATTGGTGGCGTCATATCAGTGCAAGTAATCTGGTGTATCAATGGAAGCCATGACAAGACCGATACGTGAAGAAAGTTCAGGTAACTCATCCCATCATACAATTCCTCGGTCACACGGCAAGGTAGCACAAAAAAGCATCACCAAGTGCAACCCTTTATCGGATGAGGGGCATCTTGCCGAGTCCTCGCATTGTTCCGCATAGGATGCGTTACTTGCTAATTGGCAAGTCTTCTTAAACTTTCGTAGAATGAGAGGACACAGGCTGAACGCAGAACGAGAGATGGCTTGACGATGACTGTCACCGAACTAAGTAACAACAGGACGCTAGAACATTTCTGCCAGCTTTTGAAATGAGAATACCGCCATGATCAAGTGTGAAACCACTGTCGGGTGAGAGGACAGAGGTTAAACACAAGACGTGAGAAGGACCAGAAGGTTTGAAGATGGTGATCGTCGCCGGCCCAAGGTACAGAGCACAGGATGTGTACATTACTACATACATACTTTTATCCAGTTTAGTTACCTAGAGTACGAACTGCCGTGGCCAAGGGTAAAACTTGTTGGATGAGAGCATACAGACTGGAGAGGGACTTTGCCAAATCACAGAAAAACTTGCTACATATCATGTTCCACGTACCACTACCAACCAGACTGCTTGAAAGTGAAAATGCAAAACCCGCCATGACCAAGTGCTAAAATTTATAGAACGAAGCACAGACTTGGAGATGCCGTTGAAACTTGAGCCCATGAGCACTTCCGCTAGACCAAGAAACAAAATCGGTTTATTATTACAGTGCCTCGGGCAGTAACCAACCTTGGTCCTTGTCTCGAATCTCACATGCCAAACTGGCATAACGAAGTTGTTACAAGTTCTGATTCGGTACCTGGCGATATGTAACTGTCACGTTTGATGAACCCGTTCGGCGTTGACCCAGGAACAAACAGCATGTGCACAATGCCCTCCCTCTCCGTCCAATGCAAAACCCGCGCCCGTTATTATATGTACCAACTTACCTACCGATGTAGGTACCCCGTCACTCGCAAGAAGAGCCCACTGAAACAAACTTCACGCGCGGACATCACACATGCATCACCTTTGCGCATTAGCGCGCGCTGGTTGGTCGTACATACATACATACCTCCTAGGTAGGTACATGCAATGTACATACATATGTAGGTATGTAGGTAGGTACCTTATCCTCCTGCAGGCTGCGAGCCAAGATGCACGATGCACGATGCACGATGCAAGGGCAAGCTGGGGGAGTCTGGGTTTTTCCCCGGACGTATTTGTCTGGCTGCCAATGCCATTGTTACATACATGATACGACTCACTTGTGGATTACAGAGTACCTACATATGTAGGAGGTACATATGTACCTACCTAATGTAGCCTGTAGGTATGTATGTATGTATGTAGTTAGGTAGGTATGTAATTAGTAAAGGGGGACTCGGGAGCTGGGGACAATGCCGCATGATCATCAAAGCAATGAAGCCATGGCAACCCCCTGGGACCCCCGTTCATGGGGTGCAATTGTGCGGAGTGTGAGCACTGAGCAGTGAGCACTGAGAATCTCCTGAGAATGGTGGTGAGTGTGACGAGTCTGAGCGCGTTGTGAATGTGATGAATGAATGACGCGCAAGTTGCAACGGGCGCGAATTATTATGCTCGCTCTTGATGGCGGGATGTCGTCTCGTCTATGACGACTCGACGACTACGAGTGTGTACCCTGTGACCTATGTACATACGGAGTAGATAGGTAGGTAGGTTACAGGTAGGTAGGCCCCAAAGGCATTGGCGGACTATTTTGGACATTGGGTTTGTTGCTGCCGCCGATAAAAAGGGCGTCTGATTTACCTAGCTAAAAGACGCGTTTTATATATATACATGTATTCTGTAATTTGGTGGTGTCCCATCCTGGCCGAATTGGTGTGAAATGAACGATCTTCATCTTTGCCATTCCAATCAGATATGTATGTACCACGCAACTGGCAACGCCGACTTGTGGTAGCCTGGTAGGGCTCTGTTTCGCGTTGCAATATTATGGATGTACATACATACCTGGTACGTAAGTTGTTCCTGCTTCGTGCGTCTTGACTTTCGAGTCTCGAACAAGAACAAACTTTGGACAACGCGTTCCAACTTCCTGCCCAATGATAGTATCTAAATATAAGCGCGTGTGGTCACTGGTCAGGACTCAGGACTCAGGACTCAGTGGTGACCCCGTGGCTGCGACGCTGGAACGGAACGAGTTTCTGGTCCGCGACTTTGCCCGGCTGCACGATCAGATCATATCATATACATACTTGAAGCGCGAAGGCAGAAGATATGCTAAAGTCCCGACTGAGGGATTGGATGTTGAGGTTTCCGTGGGGACTTGAGTGAGTCACATTGGCGTACGGAGTATATAGGTACACACAAATTACAATGCCTCTGCCGCATAGCTTCCCTTACAGCGTGTAAATGACGACTCTCGTCGACATGCCACCTGAAACGCAGATACACACATACATATGTACATACCTACACCTTGAGGCAGCAAAAGAAACGCGAGCTCGATCACAGCGCGGTCTGTGTTCTTCAGGAATGCCCCCTCCCGCATAAATTATAATAAGGGAACTTGAGTCTTGACGCGCTTGGTACCTATCGCATTACGCGCCACATCTGGCGGCATCTTGTGGGCAGTCAAGACGCTGACGGGTATGTAGGTACGTATGTTGGCGCCCAAAGCGCTCGTTGTGTTCTGGTGTATACCGTGTACGGTGTACGGCATCATAATGATGTAAAGTATGTATGTAGGGACGGAGACTCGGAGGAGTACATACGGAGTACATACCTACCTATACATAATTACCTACCTATATACGGAGTATGTACATACATCCATCTCACGCATCTTTTTGCATTTCGGGACTACGGACTCAAGTACAGTCCGTATTGGGCACGGCACGACAAACACGGGGGAGACAAGACGTAAACAATGGCCAAAAGAAAGCGTCTTCCTAAAAAAGAATGGGTTGGTGTCTCCTTTCGGGAAAAAAGTAAATACCTAGGTAGGTACATAGTCTCGCTGGCAGCTGCCGATGAGCGCGGTCTGTGGGCTGGATTTGTAATGGATTACAGTAATAAGCGGAAGCAGAGGATACTTCAATACGGAGTAAGGTTTCTGATAGATATGTATTTTTACTTTCTTTTCCTTTTTCCTCCGCCATCGTTTCGCGTTCGTTCTTCTTGAACAGTGAGTCACCCACATCCAATTATAGACGCACAGAGATCTCTCAAACACACAGTGTGCGCTTGTCCCGGATAAGAAGTTTGCGGTGCGGGGCCGTCTGGGCCGCAGACCCAATGACGAGCTTGCTTCATCGAAGAACCACCCCCTTCTGCTGGCGTGAACATCTGACTCCTGAAGTCTCTGAGTCTCTCTGCTGCAGCCTGCAGCTGCTCTCGAGTCTCAAGGCCTTTGTGTCCATCCATTATCCATGAAACATGCGCTGCACTGCACGGGGTTTTCTGAGTCTTTTTTTTCACAAATTGGGCACGAAAATGGCGACTGCTGATAATAGAGAATACCCACTGCGCGTTTCGCGTACATACTGGACTTGTATCAATTGACAATGGGACAACGGAGACGCGCAAGCAGAGCGCACGTTGGAACTTGGGAGACTTGGGCAAACGAGGCCATATCCACATCCACAGCCTCCTTCTGTCAGGCCATTGTGATCGATGACTCGGCAGCGGGGACTCTTGGGGCCTGATGACGCCAGTTTGCGTGGAGTCTGGACACGAGCAGTACCTACAGGCTACTACTACCTACCCGCCTACACATCTACCTACAACAACAGCTGGATGAAGTTATGAACAACAAAAGACAAGTTTGAAGTGAATAGTTACAACTTACAACTTACGCCCGACGAGGGAAGCGGATCGCACGCCAAACGAGCTTGACCCGCTGCGCAGTAGACCATCGTGTTAGGCGTCTTGCGCGTCGAAGGCGCCATCATGGGTCTGGCCGCACTACGGACTCACGGAGTACCTATGCACAGCCTCTGAATGGACCTAAAAAGGACTCTTCTCTGGGCAGTGGACTCTGGTCGTCCTGACGGCCTGTTTCGGGTTTGTGGCGACGGCCATGGGCATCGCCGCATCGTCTCGCATTCTCACGGCATTGAAGCAACGGGGGCCCATGTGGCCGTGAGGGGGATCGAGTGCAACGCTGAAAGGGCGCAATTCGGCGGCTTGGATTCACCCAAATACCTATGTATGTACATGGTGCATCAGCGAGGGCGAGCTTGGCAAAAAAAGAGAGAATACCTGGAGGCGGGGCGTTTCGGCTTGCTTTCGCGACGGATGGCTCGGTGTCTTGTTTGCAAGAAATATGTACATTAGACGACAGATGGATGACCATTGAGTCTTGAGTCTTGAGTTTGACAGCAGCTGCCGGCAACTACTCCGTACAACTCTGTGAATTCGATGGCATGTCCCGTGACTTGTGCTGTTTGGTGCCGTGACAGCAGGCCCATGCATGATGCGACGTAGTGACGTGGTGACGTGGTGACGTTGTTGGTCAGCTGTGGTGAGCTGTCAACTCGAGCCCAATCTAGGTTGAAGGCCCGCGTGATATTGCGGGAGACAAACGATTGCATCGTCATCCCGTCGCCCATCTCGTCCTAATAACGTACGGAGTACTCTGTAGGTACATATGTAGGTGTTCCAATCTGCCCGAGTTGGCTGCTGCAGCAACGGGAGCCGCAGGAACCGCCTTGGCTCTTGGGCCATGCTCACGAACTCACGAAGTGGGAGTTCGACTTTCCGAATTCAAGTCGCCAACAAGTCCAGTGCGATGGCGGCAAAAGAAGCTATGGAAAATTGAAATCCTCGTCTTCTGTGGACCGTTCACCCGTTCTCGTCTCCGTCTGCTTCTCCGTTTACGGAGTATTCTTCTCCTCTTGACGGCGAAAAAGCGCAAATCGGAAATTGGCCAATTTAAGCGGCCAATGCCATCCCTGTCAGGGTCAAGTTCCTGGGCCGCCCCGGAACCCCACTGGCGAGATTGTGCTTGCCACTTGGCTTTGGGGGCTTCCTTCCTTCCACGAAATTCATTCAATCCCTGCCGAGACTCCACCGCCCCCTTTTTCTTCCTCTTCCTTTCCTTTTTCTTTGCTCATCGGTCGCCGGGTCACGAGGTTCCCAATCGTCAGTGGTCAGTGGTCAGTGGTCAGTGGTCACTCATCCTCGCCCTCATCCGCCCATGATTCACGAAAAAAGTCACGGAGCACATGTAGCGTGCGTTTGATAGCCGCTGGCAGCCGCTCTTTTAATCTACGGATTTACACATGTTAGGTATGTACGTACCGTCGTACGTCACGACTCACAACCTTTCGGCAACGTGTTGCAACTTGCAGGAACCCGCAGGGGGGTGGGGTCGCGTCGCGTCGTGCACGAATTTTTCCCAGCTTTTGGGGCAACGGGGCCACAAACCACGAAGACAACCATGTAGGCCATGCAGAACTTGCAGACAAGACCTGCAGTCCATGCAGACGTTGCAGCAGGCTCCGGCAGTGGCATCATTGATTGAGGCAGGCCTGATCCAGTTGGTTCGGTCCGCACCATCGAATCGGTGAAGCAACGTAGGTAGTGTCTCACCTATCTCGTCGGTGCCATCACTGTCATGGAGTGTTGTAGTCAAAGGGAACAAGTTTGCATGCGTTTGACGTCAGGATGTCATGAAGCATAAAGCAAGCTGTTTACAAGCGGTCGACAAGCGATAGATAAAGTGGTTGGCCAAGTGATTGGGAGTTGTTGACATGATGTCGTTTGCGCAGCCTTTTCCGCTGCCCTCCTTTTCGACACATTGGGGCCACCCTGGCCGTTTATACCGGTACCGTATCTCACCGTCACGGCAAATTGTAGGCACATAGGTAGGTAGGTATGTACTCCGTACGGAGTTCAGATTAGGTATACCGTATACCTATACCTAGGTAGGTACATATGTAGACAGTACCTAGGTATATGTATCCGTAATTGGCATGGGAGTGCTCTGTCGACTCTGCCGCATTCTCAATTGCACTTGTAAATTGCACCTAGGTATCAACGAGACCACTGACGAATGACATGACATGCGGTCATCTGATTATACTCCGTAATCCCGCGCATTATTAGTAGGAGGAGAATCATTAATAAAGCTGCTCCTGACACTGATGAGTGCGAGAAGGGTAATTATAAGATTGGATTCAGGGTCCAGTTGTTCTACCTACATACGTCGTGCCGAGCGTCATTATTCCCGTCAATATGTGCATGCATCGTGGCCGTGGCCGGGTCGGCCGCTCGTCCCATCTCATTACGGATTGTTGGCCACGGTGACCCTGGGAAATACATATGTTATAACACACCGCAAAATCATTCCAGAATGCCATCGGTGAGTATTCAGCCGCACACCGGGGAATCGGTGATTTCCGGTGCATGTACTGGGATTCGTGAATCGTGATGGCAGCTCTCATGAATGGAAACGAACGAGCCAAGACTCGAGAGACATTGTGGCCAACGGGATCGCCAACGGAGGAGCGAAGCCATCGTAGACAGCGCGGGGAGTCGAGACCAGCGCGGCGCGGAGACGGGCCGCCAGAAGTCCAGGAGCTGCAACTTCGATCAGTGCGATTCAATAGCAGCCCTCTAATCGCATCCGCTAGGTATTGCCCCTCGGTTGGCTGTTTATTAGTCGATGCGGATTGTTGGACTGGTGTTTGGTGCGGGAGGCATCTTACTCCGTACACGGACCACGGTACCTAAGCAGTATGTACCTATGTACTTGGCCTACTTTACCGGCGTCGGCTAGCGGAGCGGTGGGCGGCTACCCAACAGGGCTAGGTACTTCTTGGACTCTACTCCGTAGTCTCTGGAGGCACAGGTGACAGCGGGGAGCACCTCCAGCGCGGCTTGTACCTACCACCTGCCGAACCAGGAGAGAGAGGCTCAAGGGCCCCCCAGGCGACCAAGGACGGTACCGCTCGAGTACCTAGCCGCAGAGTATGTACATACGGAGTACATACATAGTCGATAGTCGTAGGTAGGCTGTAGCCCCTGGGTTTCAACGAGCAACTCCGTTGTGCCTGGGGCCTTTGCAAGCCCTGCCCGCTACCGTTGTCCCATTGGCGGCCCCTGTTTGGCTCTGTTATATTAGCGTGCGGTGTGGTTATCGAGGCGAATGCCAGGTGATTCGAGTTTGAATTGTGCTCCGTAGTACTCCGTACGGACCACGATACATAGGTAGGAAGGTACATACGGAGTACGTATGTACATATGTACATACATATGTACATCGATACTTGTGAATTCGTAGTCCCAGACATCTCGCCGCCACCCGCACGCGCAAAATCCAGCGCTCCGGCTCGTCGCCCGTTCGCTGCTCGGTACCGGCTGCTTATCCCGTCGGCCTCTTGGACTATTTTCCTTTCCTCCTCTTCCGCCTGCTCTTTGCACAAACCATCCTCCCTCATACTACATACCGTAATCCTCATTCGCGTTTTGCGCTGCATTCTTAGGCCCAGCTCTGTTCGGCTCTGCCTTTCTCCAACCTTGACGTTGGTCTTGACATTGGTGCCCCCGTATAATACGCCCGAAGACCGAGAAGGAAAGGAGCAGAAGAGAGGAACGACGAGATCAGACGAGAGGAAAAGAGCTGGATATTAAAAGAGACCAAAGGAGATCGAAAGCCAGGAAAAGATATTACAAAACGAAATTCGGCAATCCAAAAAAAGAAGCAGGCTTTTTTCTTCTTTGGCATCGCTCCGAGGCACTAGCGCGTCCTCTTGGACCCCTTCCGCAACGAGTGCGGTTCAAGGCTCTCAAGCTCCCTTGGCCCCCCGGTCGGTCGGTGGAAAGAGCTCTCTCTCCTTTTCGCACAGCGTCAACTCGGGAGTCGGGACGGTCTCGCTCTCTCATCTCCCACCCTCGCACCCTCACACCCTCACACTCTTCTAACTCTCCACTGCCGTCATTCCCACGCTCGCTCTCATCAGTCACTCCTTTCCGCTCAAGTATCTGCCCATTCAGCGATTCTTGGCTCACTTGCATCTTGCATCCTGCATCCCTCGACGGCAGCCACTCCGACACGAAACATTTCCTTACCATACAATATACTCAGTACCCACCCGCCGTGCGAGCCGCCAAGGCCGCTCTGTGTTGCAGTACTAATCCACCACGTATCCTGCCTTGGGCAATTCGACATCGAACGCCTTCCTCCCACTCTGCATGCTCCGAACAAGTCACTGAGAGCTCCGCCTGAGAGCTTTGCCTCTTCTCTTGTCTGAACTGGCTCAGTTCGGCCGTGCGTCAGAGACGGGTTGATGCTCTTGTCCTCCGTTCAGCCAATCTTGCATTCAACGGTCATTTGGGCAGGGCTCATTTATATCGACTGTCCTCAACGGCTCGCTTCTTCCTTCAAGGCTTGAATTTACCTTGTTGCAAATCGCCAACCGACACAATGACCGTCGTCACCGATGTAGCGCATCGCACCTCATCACAGGGCCAAATGGCTCTTGAGGACCGGTTCGAGGTGCTCAAGGAAATCGGAGACGGAAGCTTCGGAAGCGTGGTTCTGGCCCGTGTCAGAAGTGCTGGTGCCAACATTGCTCGCCGTGGCTCAGTGGTACGTCATCACGTCATGCAGTGAAAGCCGCGCCAACGATACGCTTGAAACCCCCTCAACCTCACCATTTTCCTGACTAATTTGTGTGGCTTTACAGGTGGCTATCAAATCCATGAAAAAGACGTTCGACTCCTTGACGCCATGCCTCGAGTTGCGTGAGGTTGTATTTCTGAGGACGATACCCAACCACGCTCACCTGGTCCCAGCCCTCGATATTTTCCTGGACCCCTATAGCAAGAAGCTGCACGTTTGCATGGAGTACATGGAGGGCAACTTGTACCAATTAATGAAGGCCAGGGATCACAAATGCCTGGACAACTCGAGTGTGAAGAGCATCTTGTTCCAGATCATGCTTGGCTTGGAGCACATTCACTCGCACCACTTCTTTCATCGCGACATCAAGCCCGAAAACATTCTCGTGTCCACCACATCCCATCACGAAGTATCCAACTCGTTTCGAAGATACTCGTCACTCGTCACGCCACCGCCGACGCCCCCCACTTATACAGTCAAGCTGGCCGACTTTGGCTTGGCCCGCGAGACGCACTCCAAGCTTCCCTACACGACCTATGTATCGACAAGATGGTACCGTGCTCCCGAAGTTCTTCTGCGTGCGGGAGAGTATTCAGCTCCTGTCGACATTTGGGCCGTCGGTGCCATGGCCGTCGAAATCGCCACTCTGAAGCCGCTCTTCCCAGGAGGAAACGAAGTGGATCAAGTCTGGCGGGTATGCGAAGTCATGGGCAGCCCTGGCAACTGGTACAACAAGGCCGGCGCGCGTGTCGGTGGAGGAGACTGGCGGGAAGGAATCCGTCTGGCCAGCAAGCTGGGCTTCTCCTTCCCCAAAATGGCACCACATGCCATTGATACCTTTCTTCAAGCACCTCAATGGCCAGCTTCACTAAGTCATTTCGTCACCTGGTGCTTGATGTGGGATCCCAAGAACCGCCCCACGTCTTCTCAAGCCCTGCAGCATGAATATTTCCAGGGCGCCGTGGATCCGACCCGACCCAAATCGTCAGCATACAGACTTCTGGGAAGGAAGCAGTCGGACCTTGGACGTGGAATCCGTGAGTCGGCCAGTTTGCACCACATTCATCCGAAGCCCTCATGGTTCCGGCCCATGCTCGGACGCGGCGACGTCTCGGAGCTTTTTGGTCTCAAAGATGTCCACCCGTCCAGGCGGTCGCCGGACGCTCCGAGTGTCTCCAAGGGTGAGGTGTCCAACGTCAAAGTCCGGGCTTCTACCATCAAGCGCAGCACATGGGCGAATGGAACGTCCAATGCGGCACCCATGCCCATTCTTCCCACGATCCGGCCCATCTCTCCGCTGTCAGATGCGGTGACTGCCAAGGCCAGTCACGGCCAGCTCGACGCCAAGTTGCAAGAGAAGACCAGGAAGCTTGGCCGCCAGCTGTCAGTCGCTTCCAGCACCAACAACTACACTGAGATGCACCGTCTGCAGGCCGAACGGGCTCTCAATGGCGAGACTGGTCTGGCTTCCCCTCCCGGCGGACAGAAGGAAAGCTTCTTCTCCCATCTGCGGAAACGGGCGAGACGGTTCTCCGGGCGTCACCAGACACCGGTATCGCCTGCGTATGAAGAAATGGACGCTCGAATTGGCTGTGGGCCTTGGGCCAGCAACAGATCGTCCTTAGTTGTCGATCAACAGGGCGGTCCGATTCCCAGAAGCGAGGTATACGAGTCCTTGGACAAAGCTCTTCGCGATGTTCAGGGCAACCTGGACTCATCACGATCGGCTGCTCTACCTCCAAGTCATCAGGCCAATGCCAGCAGCAAATTAAAACGGCATCATTCTCTCCCGCAACACCAAGCCAGATCGGTTGACAACTTGATGGCTGCCGCGCGTGGTGGACCCATCTCGAGCCGCACCCGACGCGCTCAAGCAGCCCAAGGCGTGCAGCAGTATGAGGTGCCAAATGAAGAAGAAGAGCTTCTCGATGAGGCTCTGACATCTGCTCGGCGGGCTATGCGAGAAATGGACGGGCTCTCGACATCGAAACCTTTGCGACAGTCGGTCAGCAACATTGGCTTCACGAATCCGCAACCATATCCGAGCCCGTCTCCGTCAGCCAACGGCAGCCAAATTCTGTATAGCGATAGCCACGAAGCACTGACTCCCAAGCCTCTAGAGTGGAACAAGAAGCCGGAGACGCAGTACAAATGGCCGACGCCTCCATACGAGGGCAGCGAATGGGGAGCCTCAGCTTCGGCGAGTATTTGGGCCGCGGGAAGCCGATTCTAGGTCAGGTGTGATTTCTTTAGACGTACCGGATTGCGGACGTCCAAAAACAGCAACAACCTTCCCTTTGAAAAAAGAAGATGAGAAAAACAGCAAAGCAAGAAGTGGTGTGGGTGGTTTACCTCGCATTTTCACGGCGTTGAGTGGTATCTGGCGAAGCATTTTCAACATTCGAGTTATATCCACCATTTAATTGTCCTTTTCCTCCTTTTCTTTCTTTCTTTTTTTTTCACACGTCGCTTGGGTTTGATATGCATCCATCTTGATCCATCAAAATCTGGGTCTATGTGTGCAATCTTTCGTCATTCACGATGAGCCGAGACTCCAAAATAGTCGAGTTCTCGGCCATCCATCATTTATGGGTCATTGCGCGCAACATAGCCGGCTGCAGAACGTCACCAATGGGAGTCGCATCTTTTTCCTTTTCTCGTTGGGGACTCTTGATTTTCTTTCATCTTTTGTAGCTTTGGGTGAATCTGGGGGGTTTTTTTTTTTTTTTTTTTTTTTTTGAGCGGTCTGGGCACCAAATACCCCTTATAGACTTGAGAGGGCGGTTCGACATTTGGTCTCTCGCGCAGCTAGCGTGCAGACAGCAAATGTTTTCGAATCAAGCACCATTCTTTTCTTTGTCAGTGTTTTTTTCTTTCTCCTTCTTTTTTTCGTTTCTACACTTGTATTCTTTTACACTACCTTATCGCTGCTGCTTGTCTGTCTTTTGTCTGACAGTAGCACTTTCTGCGGAGTATTGGATTGGGTGGTGTTGAGTACGGGAAAGTAGAGGGTGCTTTTTTCGTGGCTGATGCGAAGAAGAGGGAGGAGGTGTAGCTGACGTGCTGCGGGTTTGCAAACGCACACAACATACAATAACCACGAGTGCAACAGGCGCCTTCTCGCTAATTTCTTACACCCAACTTTCTATCTCTCCTTTGTCTTCTTACACTCTTTTCATACATCAAGAATCTCTTGCTTGGGCTTGGGAATTTATTCTGCAGCAGGTATGCATGCGCATTTTCGGGCAGGGGGGAGGATGGATATAGACACTCCAGTTGACATAGACGGTTATGTATGTACTTGTAGGCTACCTAACTTCGCTGGACCGCGTGCTCGGGGGTGGGAGAGAGCACGATAATACCACTTAATTGGCTACTTTTGGGCAGTAGCCGTTTTAACTTGTGACATTCTTTTCTTCATGCAAAGCTCTGTTACATAGCCTTTTAGGTACCTAGGTAGGTACCTGTTGTGTAATAAGTCGTGTTGTGCTGATACCTATGTTGATGATGGCCTTGCCCGGCCGGACTACATACATACCTAGGTACTGTACTCAGTACTGCGGCAAACTGCCTGGTCCAGTGGTCATCGCCAGTCCAACTACATACCTACAGGTGACGCAAGTTGATGCAAGTTGATGCAAGCAATGAAGAACTGCAAATTGCAATGTCTTGCATGCATGCATGCAGCATGACTCTTGAATTCTCTGGACTTGCACAAGATGGACTCAATGAGAAGACGCCCGCCGCCACCGGGCTGCGCCTGTTGGCTCGAGAGCCGAGCTGAAAGAATGATCGGGAGTCGGGAGTCGGGATATTTGGGAGTCGATTGGTCCAAGTGGATGGTGGGCGTCTCAGGCAGTAGGTACCTAGGTACCTACCTAGGTAAAGCAGGATTGACGGCCGGCCGTGGCGGCGGTGATGACACTGATGAGGACGGACGGACGGACGGACGGACGGACCACGTTGATGAAAGGTGTTTCTTCTCGTACAATTTCGATTCATTTCTCGTTCAAGTGCCCATGTTTCCCGATGGATTCTCGCAGGCAGATTGCGGAATCTGGGACGACTGTGTTTTGCGTCTTGGGGAGAGCGGTTGTGTGTAAGCAGCTGAACGCCCGGATGGGTTTGTGCGTTGTGGCTTTTGCTTTCAGCTGATGTAAAGGACCAGAGTGTGCTGGGAGCCTGGGAGGAGGGCAGCTGACCGGTTATAGATTGTACATATGCGACTTCTGTACCTTCTTGGCAAGATTGCACATTTCAGCCCCGTGTGATGGCTAACGTTTGGATACCGGAGGATTTTAAATAATAACCATTACCAAGGTCCAAGCCTTGACACCCGGATACGATCATACGAGACATGACATATACAACTTACAACTACAAGGCACCGGACACTGAACAAAGGCATCATATACAAATTGGTATGTACCGTACCCGGATACTCGACGTCGGACGCTGACCCATTCAACTGTAACCAGACACATCACATCACATCACATCACATCACACACGCCTTCTCTCTTGGTTGCACAGGTGACAGGATGCCCGCCATGAGCACGCTTCCGATTCGAATTCACCCAGGCATCGGCTCTGCACCTTTGAGATCAACAACCGAGGCCATCCACGGCCCCGTCCGGGACCAGACCGGCACAGTCCAACCCGCAGATCGGCTCATCGTGGGCGTAGATTTTGGGACTACCTTTTCCGGCGTAGCAGCCGTATATACCGCCACACCAGACGATATTGAAATCATCAAGACTTGGCCCGGCGGCAATGGCATCACCTCAGACAAGGTCCCTACCGAACTGACCTACGACGTTTCCGCCCATCCTGCCCGTCCTGCCCGTCCTTCCAACGCCGCCCCTTTCTCCTCCTCCTTTTCTCCCTCCCCCCCCTCTTCCTCATCGTCACCACCATCCCCATCACCATCACCATCACCAACCCCAAAATGGGGCTTCCAGTTCCGCCCCGAAGAACCTCGCCTCCGCTGTATCAAACTCTTCCTAGACCCCATTCAAAAACTCCCCTTCTACGTCAGCCACCTCGACACAGCCGCGCAACTCAAGCGCGCGAACCGGACCGTCGTCGACGCCGTGAGCGACTATCTCACCCAGATCCGCCGCCACACTATGGAGACGCTCTCGCGGAGATATGGCACCGCGTTCATGGCTTCTACGCGGGTGGAGTTTGTGTTGACTTGTCCGGCTGTGTGGAGCGATGCGGCCAAGCACAGGACGTTGCTTGCGGCGGAGAGGGCGGGCATGGGACAGAGAGGGGAGATTAGGATGGTGAGTGAGCCGGAGGCGGCGGCGGTGTATACGCTCAAGGTCATGGGGGGTGGAAGTTTGGTGGTGGGGGATCATTTTGTTGTTTGTGATGCTGGAGGGGGGACTGTTGAGTTGGTATTTTCCCTCTCCTTCCTCTTCTTCTTCTTCTTCTTCTTCTTCTTTTTTCTTTTTTTTTCTTTTTTTTTTTGGTTGGCAGCTTTCATGTTGTAGTTTCGGAATCCCTTTGCAAACACTGTTCAGAAAAGAAAGAAAACTTTGAGAGAAAAGCGCTCGCTCACTCACTCACATCATGGATACAGCTTGATAGCGTACAAAATCAAATCGCTGCATCCTCTGCGGGTGGAAGAATCCGCCGTCGGGACAGGCGGCTTATGCGGCAGCGCGTTCCTCAACTACCGCTTCGAAGAGCATGTCCGGAACCGGCTCGGGCATGCGCGCTTCGACGAGATGAAGACTCTCAAAGCCAAGACGTGGCAGATGGGCCTCAGGTACTTTGAGGAGTTTGTAAAGCGCAACTTTGATGAGGAGGAACATCAGGAGGTTCATGTCCCGTGAGTGCTTTTGTACTTGGCTGTGAGGAGAGACGAGAAGCTTGGTTTAGGATTTTCCTCTATGAAGAAGCTAAACCAAAGGAACAAAGATCAAGTTGGAACTTGTGTTGAAAACAGCAAGAAATAGAAAACATGAACGGAAGAAGGGGCCCAAAAAAAAAAGAAAAAAAAAGAAAAAAAAAGAAAAAAAAAAGAAAAAAAAAGAAGAAAAAAAAGAAGAAAAAAAGAAGAAGAACTCGAACGAGTACCTATGTAAACCCATACATACAACTAACACACAAGACTCCTAGTTTCCCGGGGCTCCCAGACGACGAAACCGCCGGTCTCGACTCAGGCTTCCTCATCATGACGGCCCCCCAAATCAGAGACATCTTCGCGCCCGTCGTCCAGGAAGTATGCGACCTCGTACAAGGCCAAGTCGATGGGCTCCGCAGCCAAGGCGGAACCGTGTCCGGCATCATTCTCGTAGGCGGCTTCGGCCAAAGCGAGCACCTCTACCGACGGCTCAAGGCGCATTTTTCGAGTACCGCGCCACCGCCGCCGTATAGCGAACGGCCTTTGCGTGAGGCCGATGACGAGACTGGTGGGATAGCTTTAGCGGCGGCGGCGCCGCAGAATGGGTCTATTGAGGTGATGCAGCCTGTGTATGCGTGGACGGCGGTGGTGCGCGGCGCGGTGCTGAGAGGGCTGGAGGGCAGTATGGTGGTTTCGCGGAGGTCGCGGATGCATTATGGGACGTCGTATGCGACGGTGTATGATGAGGGGAAACATGCGCTGGGTGAGCGGTACTGGTCGCCCTTGTGGGAGCGGTGGATGGTGTCGAATCGGATGCAGTGGCATATCGCCAAGGTGCGTGCGTCTTGATCAGATTTTTGCGAGGTTCTGGCTTTGTGTTTCTTTTTTGCATTTTCTTTTGTTTTTGTATGGTATGTATCTATATGTAGTTTGTGTGTGCGGCTTTCTTCACAAAGTCAGTCTTCCTCCTGTTTGGTTCTGATATGTATGTCTTTTGAATTCGTTATAGCATGCATGGCTTTGATCTCTCTCTACCTACAACCCCTTTCACTGGCTCGAGATATATCTACTCCTTCACTGGTTCGGATTACCACGCCGTTTGCTAACATAGGCATACGCACCACAGGGCGACGCCCTCTCCCCCCTTGAACCCATCGCATTCCACTACACGCGCAACTTCCGCCCCGGGCAGTCCCTCATCGTGACGGACGATCTGCTGGCGTGTGAGGCGGATGACCCCCCGAAGGCGTTCACGCGAGACCTGACGCACGTGTGTACGCTGATGACGGATCTGAGTGCCGTTCCAGGAGGCCTGTTTACGCGGTTGACGACGACGCGGGGCGTTGAGTTTCGGAACCTGGATTTCACGCTGGAGATGATAGTGGACAGTGCTGGGCTGGGGTTCGAGTTGAAGGTGGATGGGGAGCGGTATGGGCGGGTGGAGGCCGAGTTTCGTCAGGGGTAGCCAAAAGAATGTGTAGGTATTGTCTGTGTATTGGATGAAAGAAGTGTGCAAACGTCAGTCCGCTGTTGTGTTTCGTGATCCTGCATATCTAGGTGAGGTCAGTGGAATGTAAGTGCAGCTGAGAGTTGCAGTTATGTAATCCACTGATTCGTGAATACAAGGTACCTAAGGTATGCATGCAGTAGAAATACAGCGAAAGTACATACATATATACATATACATACATACATACATAGGTACATACATACATACAGCAAAAGTACAGCAAAAGTACAGCAAAAGTACAGCGACCGCCCAAGAATAAGACCCCAGCCCTTCACGTAGTGGTCTTCTCTGGGACCTGACGGTCCTACTGACTTGCTCTACTAGGCACTGGTAGGTATCTTACTGGACTTTACCTGTCCCTCGGGGCCTCGAGTCTCGTCTCTCACCAGAACGGACCGAACCGGCGCAAGCAACCCAAACTAAGGCATAACTTGACTTCATTTCCGACTTCTTTTCAAGCCCCATCCAACACTGACCTGTTCGGCCGACAAGGAAGAGCAAAGACGCCCACTGGAGGGAAATCCGAACGTTTGGACGCCAGACTTGGCAAAGGAAAAGACGCGGAGAAAAATCGCGGTGTGAAGCACAGTCGGAAGTGAAGTATCGTAGACCGCACGCATATCGAACACCTTTTTTTTTTCTTCTCCCCTCTGAAATGTTCTGATCACGCATCGTCTCGATTATTCAGAGCCTCGCGCAAGAACACATGCTTCATCTCTTGGCCCTCCATACTGTCTCACCAACACACCAATACATACCAACCCAGACTCAGAAGCCAGAAGCGTCCGGGGGCCATCATGAGTCCCCCGTCCAGCAGCACCTCCCCAGGATCCGTCGCAGAGAGCATCACCACGCTCGTAGACTGGGCCGTCTCGCTCGGAGCGACGCTTCATCCATCAGTAGAGGTCTACGATGATGCGCAGACGGGCCTCTCTTTTCGCGTCAAACCCTCGGCGCCGCACCCCGTGCAAGCCTTGGAGCCCATCGTGCAGCTCCCCGCGACGCTGAGTTTGTCGTATCTAGACGCCGTGGCCCAGCAGAGGCAGCAGAAGGAACAACAACGACAACAAGATGAGGCTCCGTTTCCAGAGGAGGTCCTCGCCGGAACACCGCCACACGTCATCGGCCGCCTGTTTCTGGTCAGGGAATTCCTCCGCGGTCGTTCTTCGTTCTGGTGGCCTTACATCCAGGCCCTGCCGCAACCAGGCGTCAAGAACCGCCGCGCCTGGGCCCTGCCGCCCTTCTGGGACGCCGACGAGGCTGAACTGCTAGACGGGACAAACGTCGAAGTCGGCATAGCCAAGGTGCGTCAAGACGTGCAGAGCGAGTTTGCCCACGCGCGCAAACTGCTATCCGCGTGTGCTGTCCGGGATTCCCTCCTAGACGAGGGCCTCACCGCAGATCTATACCAGTGGGCGTACTGCATCTTCGCCAGCCGCAGCTTTCGCCCAAGTCTCGTCCTGCTCGATGCCTGCCGCAAGGCTCTACCCGCTGGTGTGGCCATGGACGACTTCTCCATGCTACTGCCGCTGCTGGACGTGGGCAACCATGACATGACGGTCAATGTTCGCTGGGAACTAGATCACGAAGCCGAGCAGTGTTCGCTGCTCGTCGGCAAGGAGCACCAGCCTGGAGAGCAGGTCTTCAACAACTATGGTTTCAAGACCAACGCGGAGCTTCTCCTGGGGTATGGCTTCATGGTGCCTACTACTGAGGCACTGCATAATGACTACATCCATGTCCGCAAGAGGAGGAGCGCTACTGGGGGGCCTCATCAGTCCTCGACAGGTACTCCAAACCCCCCCTCCCAAGATGCTTCGCATCTCTCAAACTCCTCGAATGCCTCCTCGCACGAATATCTGATTTCTCTCCGTCCTCTCGCGCACCCGAGTACCCTCCTCGCTCGTCGGACTCGCCAGTCCATCTCCTTGCCCCCTGACCTGCCCCTCCTCGGCTCCTTCCAGCACGTCCAACTCGAGATGGTCTGGGACATTCTCTGCACTCTGACCACTAGTCCGCAGCGCCGTCTTCTCATGCCTGTGCCCACCACTGGCCAGGACCAGGAGGATCAGGAAGACCGGGAACCGAATGATGTGGATAGCTTTCATCGCCGCCTCTTCTTCTCTGGGCATGTTGGCGCCTCTGCGAGGGAGGTCCTCGGGCAGACTGTCGCGATTATCCAGCATCAGTTGCTGCAGGAGCTGGAGAGGCTGAATGAGACGGATGTGGAGGTTGTGGATGGGGACGAGGCTGATTTGACGGGGAATCAGAGGCTGGCGTTGGATTATCGGGCGAGGTGTAGGGCTGTGTTGGAGCAGGTTTTGGAGGCTATAGATGGGGATGACGTTTTTGGGGACGATGAATGATGGGAGACTGTACGGAGGGAGGGGAGTATGCCTCTTCCGGTTTCATGGGCGCATGCGTTTGTTGTTGTTCCTGGGAAACAATTTTGGGATAACCTTTTTATAACTACCTACCTCCTAGCTACCTCCTAGGCATTGACATTCATGGTTGCCCCATTTCTCTATCAACCTCATTTCTGTACCTGACTTGATGAGAAAACCAACGATGGTTCCCACGTTGTATCTTCTGCACGCCTAAATCGATTGCAAGAGAACCATGCTCGTTGCCCCCTGTTGAATCGCACTAAACGCCCCGCGTCTAGTCATCATTCACGTCTCTGTTTTTCTTTCTCTCTCTTTTTTTTTTTTTCTTTTTCTTTTTCTTTGTATCGTACTACAGTCTACAGCCCAGTCAGCTCGGTACAGCTACATATAACTCCGGACACGCCCGCCGACAACATGTGCGTAGACTGCCCGCTCCAGCTCATCGTACAGCTTAGCGGCGACCGGATCCCCATTAGACTGCACATTGACAATGAGTACGGCAGCGATGCCTGTCTTGGGGTCGAGCCACTGGGATTTGTTTTGTTAGGTGCCATCAAGAGAAATCCCACAAGCTATTATTTATTTTTATAGGTGCCATTCAAGAACCTCACACAAGCTGTAAAGGGTTTCCTTCCAAGTTCCATATTCGTTGAAGCGAGGAAGGAAAGAGAAACGAAACAACAAGAGAAAAGATGGGATGAGAGAAAAAGAGACGAAAAGAACAAAGGCATTTCTTACCCATCTGCTATTGAGAATGCCACTCCAGGCAATGCTGCCAGCTCTGCGCTTCCCCGGCACATCCTGCGTGTTCAGCATGCCGCCCAGTCCGTAGTTGAGCGGCTGGTCCACCTCGAACTCCGGCGCAAAGATACTACGTGCCGACGGATTGTAGACCTTTCTGTGGAGAGACCGCACCTGAGCCTCGTCCAGCTGCGGCGTGAGCATCTCGCGGGCCGTCTGGGCCGATACAATAGAAGGGCCATGCTGTGTACCGTGCTGTGTGGCGCGAAGAAGTTCCCGGAGGAGGCAGGCGAAGTCGGCCGCGGTGGTGAAGAGGCCGGCGCCCCCGGACTCCAGGTCGTGCTTCTCGGGGGTGGGCGATGAGGCCGGCCCGAGGGTGAGATCAGTTCTACGCTTGGTGTCCGCGGCGGTCCTGGCCGCGGCATGGGCAAGATGGTCGGGCCAGAATCCCGTGTCCCGCATGCCGAGGCGGTCAAAGATGTTGGCTTGCATGTATTGTCCGAGCGAGGTGCCCGTGACGGTCTCGAGGAGCAGTCCGGCCCAGTCGAGACCGGCGCTGTAGCTCCATGCCTCGCCGGGGCGGAAGCGTAATGGGTTGGTGATCTCTTGCCTGGACCACTGGATGCGTGAGAGGTCTCGGTCTGGCATGGTGCGAGCCCATTTTGTGAGGACGAAATCGGAGAACTCGTAGCTGGCTCCTGACGTATGGGTGAGCAGCTGACGCAAGGTAATGGGCTGGTTATTCACTTCATAGATTGGCTTGTCGTGCTCATCAAAGTGGCGCAGGATCCTTGCGTCGCGAAGCTCGGGGACAAGGGGTCGCACGTCTTGATCAAGGCTAAGACGACGTTTCTCGACGAGCTGCATTATGGCGACGGTAGTTACCAGCTTGGTGAGAGAGGCGGCCCATGTCAGCGTCTTGTCTGTCCAGGGGACAGATTTGGAGTCAAGGTCCAGACGGCCGGCTGAGCCCGTGTAAATGGTTCCTGAAGTGTGAACTTGTGAGTGCTTGTGTCTCTCATTCTCTGTCTCTGTCATACCATGTGCAGGTCTGCATACATGTCTGCATATGGTATTGTACGCATACGGAGGCAAAGGCGCAAGTATGTAGGTATATACATACCATCCTTGTCAGTGACCAGGAAGGCAGCTCCCGTTATTTTCCCTGCGGTGTCCTCTCCGTCCAACGTGTACCGTCTCAGAATATCATCTAGGCGGCTCATGATGCGTCAGTTCTGAGTTGATGCCAGATGATGCTGTCTTGTCTGCGGGAGGTGACATGTCGATAACTCACGAGCCGATGTGGACGTATCCAAGACGGCCAGAATAGCAGTCGGACTAACGGAGAAAAGTCACGAAATAGCAAACCGGTAAATCCGGCCTCTTACGTACAGTACAAAGGCAGCATGCAGTACTTTTGCGGTAATCAAGCGCTATTCATGCGGGATCATGTGATACCTAAACGTTGTATTGCATGCTCTCGGGCTCACAGCCTCGCATCGCCTTCGTGGAGCGCCAATGAGCCAAACTGAGGCTCATCAAAGCAAGAAGGATGAGCGTTGGCATCTACTTAGCCCGTCGTGGACGCTCAAAGGTCTCTCTCTCCGAGGAGATTTTGTCCTCCCAGGCCCTGGACACAATTGCATTGCACGCCATGTCTTGGAAATTGCCGGCTTGACATTGCCTTTTGGAGATTGCCGTCGATGATGCCGTCTTGGAAGTGCTCGTTCCGAAACCATGACCTGGATAGGTATCTTATAGGAGGTACGGAGAGGTAAGTAGGACTCAGGGGGAGGTACATATGTACCTAGGTACGGAGTACATATGTACATAAGTCTTCCATGGACCTTGTGACTCTGTGAGTCGTGGACTCGTGACTCGTAGACTCGTACGTAGCGGAGACGAGACGTTCCCCCCGCTTTTCGGGCTTCAATGAACATTCTTGGCTCGTTCTTGAATCTTAGCCCTCTTTCTTGGCCTTTTTCTTTGCCCTTTTTGGGCGGTTTCGTGCCTCGACTCCTCGAGTCATGAGCCCCCGCTGTTGTAACTTGTACTGTTGCACCCGCGAATAAGGATTCCGTCCGGTGACGCGGTAAAAAGTGCCGGAATCAAAGTCGCATCGACTTCCTCCAACCTTCACTTCTTGCAATGCCAAGCTGCCATCCATCTCCCAAGGCTGCGAGTCTGCGACAAGTTACAACGAACATACGCCCCCTCGCCCCGACCAATCTTGTTCCCCCAAGAATTACAAGTCTCATCACATCATGGGTGCTCCGGGGATAGAAGCCTCTTCCCCTTCTTCTCTGCTCGACCTCATTGCCATCGTGGATAAGTGAGGCGCTCCCAATCTCTTCACAATGTTGCTCGTGATGCGCCGTCCTCCAGCAGATTCATGCTAATCTGTGCGGATTGTTCAAATCAACTCACCAGCGTCCCGATAGACTTTGATGTCAACTGCGAGCCGTATTACCGCCTTCACTTATCATCGCCCGATACCCGGACCCATGGCTACATCCATCCCGACACCGTGTCGCGCATGCCGTGGCCGTCGTCCTTCATCGTCAACCATGAGGAACGCCACGTTACGCTATCTCCATGCCCGCCCGGAACCTCATTGACAGCCCATGCCAACGCTGCCTTTCAACAGGCCGTGGATTCTGCCATTGACAAGAACGTCTTCCCGTCGCTAAACGGCCTACACAGCGAGCACTTCCGCATCGTGGGTGCGCGGTCCTTTGTCCAGGTCGAACGCTACGCCGCCTCCCTCTTTGGCGTCGCCGGTCGCGGCTCCCATCTCACATGCTACGTGCGCTCTCCCGAGGGACCACCCATGATCTGGGTCGCCCGGCGCAGCGCCAATATCTACTCCTATCCCGGCCTCCTCGACAGCACTGTCGCCGGCGGCGTCAAGGCGGACCACTCACCACTAGACTGCATCCTCGCCGAGGCGGCCGAAGAGGCATCTCTCCCGGAAGACCTCGTCGCCAAGCACGTCCACAGCGTGGGCACCGTCACCCTCTCCCACACCAATGCGCGCAACAACCTGCACCACTCTGAGATTTTGTACCTGTACGATCTCGAACTGCCCGCGGATGTCATCCCCCGTCCCAACGACGGCGAGGTGGACGAGTTCCTGCTCATGAGCTGTGACGAGGTACGCACCAGGATGCTGAATCGAGAATTCAAACCAAACGTCTGCGCCGTCCTCATCGACTTCTTGATCCGCCACGCCGTCATCACTCCGGAGGAGGAGCCGAGCTATGTCGATATATGCAGTCGCCTGAGGAGGAGATTGCCCGTGCCCACCACCACAGACGAGTGACCCTGTGCGAGCGGGTAAACAAGAGAGAAAAGCTTTTGAGTATAGAAAAAAAAACCAGACGGACACTGGTTTTGTGTCGTTTTCCTCCTCCTCCTCCTCCTCCTCCTCCTCTTCTTCTTCTTCTCCTTCTTCTTCTTGCATAGATCGTTTTTTTCTCGGACTTTTGAACAAGGGAGGAAAGCTTTTACAATACATAGAGAAACATCGACGCACACCGAATTACCTCTCCTTCTTGGTACATATAAAGTACAGAGTACATAGTACAGAGTACATATGTACATGCACTTGCATGAGTACATACGGATATCCCAGCCGCGGCAATCGCGCGCTTCATGCCATGCATGCCGCGCTCAATCAATAAGTCTCCTCTTCTTGGCGCCAATGCCCTACCTAGCCGCGGGCATTGATTCCTGCCGGACGTGATGGTACCGAGCCAGACCCTTACCTTATCGTCGTATCGATATCGACGAGACGATCTAAGTATATGTAGGTAGGTATGTATGTATGTAGGCAGGTTCATGCATTTGTACATGTAGATGCCACCACACGTCATCCGTCCCACGTATGCTCCTCTCATCTCCGTACATACATACATGATACGGAGTATGTACGCCAGTACCAATGGCGTCCAATTCACTACCTAGGCAGGCACATACTATGTATGTGTTATGTACATACTCGCCCATCGTACGACGTACTGTAGCGTCTGCAGAATAGTACATACATAGTACCATTTCACATGCATGTAGACATGTACTTGGACTTGGTGGGGATTTGAGGCATAAACCACACACGCACCATACCTATCTATACATGCACCACGAGCAAAATGTGAGAAAAGCATGATACATGCTACACGTGGAGTTCTACATACAGCTATTGAGCAGACGTACTCCTTCGCACGTTCCGTCGCTGTTTTCTCTCATTTTCCTCGGGTCCTTTCATTCTCCTCCGCGTTCAAACAAACCCCTACCAATCAATGGCAATGGGCATTCAGGATACACATATCCCTCGACTCGGCAAGTCGGAAACAAGACAAAAAAGACCCCAAGTCCTAACTCCGTCCACAGTTTCCTCAGCCAAGCCATCATTGTAGCCATTCAGACAGCGATGTAGCGGTAAGTGTGATAAATTCGAGGGCGGATATAGTGGCGAAACATATGCAAAAGCCTCTACTAAAAGGATGCAGGAATTAATCATATTTACGACGACAAATAGCATGTCAACGCCGCAACGTCAGATGCATGACAAACTGGCGACCCCGTCACGTTCAAGACAAAGAGCAGCTTGTCAGTTGTCCTCGTCCACGAGACGTGGGCTGTTGCGTCGAGTAGGATTCCATACCAACGCCGACTCCATCCAATGACTTCGTTTTCTCATAACCAAACAACGCCGCTCACAGGCTACAGCTTCTTCAAGGCCCAGTTTACTCCTCCTCCGAGTCCGAATCGTCACTCGACTCAGCACCTGGAGTCGGTGCTTGCGTCACACCCGGGCTTGCTTCCTGCGGGTTCTTATACATTTGACTGAGCGCCTGCAACTCAGCAATCCGTTGCTCTTGCTCCGATGCGCTCATGGGCTTATTTTTCTTTGGTTTCGCCGCTGTCGATGCCTTTGAGCCTGCCTTCGCTGACGGCCGGCTAGCTTCTGGAGCTGACAATGGCTCCATGTCTCGGGCGAATCCGGGCACAGCTTTGCGACATATGTCCCAAAGCTTGCAGAGTGCATCGTGGCTCAGTTGATCAATATCCAACTCAAGTTCGCCATCGTTGTTCTCCTGTGAGACAACAGTCAGTATGATGCCCTTGGTATCTCTACGCCCCTAGCTCTTGTGGGAAAAGGATCTGAGGGATAAGGGGTTGGATTCTTCACTTACGGCTTGCCCGGTATCCTTCTTGATAATGTCAATCGCCCGGTCCATATAAGGAAACTCCAAATCGTTGATACCGTTGGCAATCAGATCCTTTTGGGCCGCCGTCAGGCTCTTCCTTGGGGTAATCTTTTTGGAACCTCCGGATTTCTTGGCTGCACCACCAGTCGACTTTCGACCTCCGGATGCTCCTCCCGACTTTGTTTTGCCACCTTTGCCCGATTTTTTGGACCGATCGTTCTTCGCCCTGGCGCGAGCTGCCTGAACTTCTTGTGCCTTGGCAATGAGCGTCTTTTGGACCATGTCAACAATATTCTTTTGAATGTCAATCATGCTTTGATTCGAGGTCAGGAGCATGCTGTTGAGCTTCTTCGTCTCTTCATCAAGCTTTGCCTGCAGCTCCTCAATCTCCTTGCTATCTATGACCGCCACGGTTGCATCCTCGCCGTCGTCGTCTTCGTCATCCTCATCTTCGTCGCTGCCAATGAAGGCCGTTGCTGGGGCGTTGTACTTGGCATGCTTCGCCAGCCAAGCATCTTTGCCCTTTAGTTGTGCGAGAAACAAGTCTTCCAGCCTTTTGGCAAGAACAGAAACTGGATTTCCCTGGCCAACGGGCCCATTAAACTTGAAGCAGTTGTCAAATATGAGTCGTACCGTCTTTTCAAACTCCCTGAGGCTGGAGATCTCGCCGCTAGACAGCATGCGGGACACCTTGTTCAAATCCATGGGCTTCTTGATCACGGAGTAATAGTCGGGAATATTGAGGCCCTCGGCATCTACAGGATCCATGAACCACTGATTCATGTCGTGATGCCTGCCGGCCATAATTTCGGTTAGAACTTCTTCCGCGAACTGCAGCTCGGGTTTGAGCTTCTTGCGAGAAGGCTTTGTGCTGTAATCGATATCCTTGGGCTTCGGGGCGCGGACTGTTCGTTTTGGTCTGTCTCCTTCCGTAGCTGTAGAGCTTCGACGATCCGCAGCGGCTTGATCGTGTGGACTAGCGGCGGTAGCTTTGGTAGAGGAGATGGCATCCACGGCAGGGCTGGCACGAGGACCTGTAAACTGTGGACGTACAAATTGTTCCGTGTTGCCAATGGCGCGGGATTCGCGGATAGGCTTAGGCTTGGGCATAGCTCTCGGTTTCGGGGGCTCCTCGGAAGGAATTGGCAACACTTCTTCCCAAATAGCCTTGACTGCCGTCGCTCCTGACGCGGTTATATCGTGAAGCGGGCCATTGAAATTCAAGGCATTTTCAAAAATCAAGCCCAGGTCCTTTCGAAACTCGCCATAGGTGTGGTACGGACCGGCGGGATCGCGCAGGCCCCGATCGAGTTCTGCAAGATCCATAGGTCGGGCGACTTTGACAACATAGCTGTCCCATAGCCCGGGCCAGAGCTTCTGGACCGACTCTCTGAAATGTCCACCAGCCTTGGTTTTCCTGATGCGGCCAACAATCTTGCGCATCTCCCGGCGTTGAAAGGCAGAGATGGGGCGCTTGTTTGTCTCCTCATCAGCCCAGTTGGACAGCTTGGTGAGCGCTGACAAGTTCAAGCCAGGAGTCTCGGCAACAGAGACTGTGATTTGCGTCTCTCCTTGTGCTGGCGCTGAAGCGACAGACTGTTCATCTTTGGGCTCGGTCCGCGCCCGCTTTGAAGCCGGCTCATCGATAGCCGCGCCCTCGTCCTCAAACCGCTCACGAGAGACCTTGGCACTGGTTGCGTCAGTCATAGGCACGTCGCCTGATGCCTCAACAACCGGGCTGGATTTTTCCGTGGTTTCAATGGCCAGTTGTGACATGCTAGCCGGGCCCAGGTCGACGTCAGATGTCGGCGGGGCGGGTGCGTCCTGAGCTGTGGCAGACTCCCGATTGTCGTGGCTTTCAGAGGCCGCCGCATCAAGCGATTTGGTCTTCAAGGCAGGTAGATCAGTCATTTCTGTGTCGACATTCTGCTTATCTGAGGATTCATCAGGTTTTCTGTCTACTTTGCTGTCCTCGGAATCTGTAAGTTTTGAAGTCGTACCATCCGCAATCGCAGGTGCATCGTGCATGGGGGTATCTTCGGAGGCAGAGGGTTTCATATCGTTCTTCACGCCTGCATCGACTCCGTTGGGGACATGCGGTTGCTTGTCGCTCGCCTTGCTGTCGCTCGCCACAGCAATCTCTCCGGTTTCATCGTTGTTCGGCACAGGAGCGACCTCAGTAGACTTCCCACCGGTGACGGCTGGTCGCGACAAAGAGTCAGATTTGGACTCGGACTGAGAATCTGATTTAGGCGCACCGTCGGCGCTGTGACTGTACGAAACGGTACGCGCAGTCAGCAAGTGGAGCAGATGACCAACACGGCACATCATATGCGAGAGAGGCATCCTGCTGCAGGTGATCAAAAGACTACTTACCCAGGAAGCTCCGACTTTTGCAGGTCTTGATTCTTTTCTCTAACCGGCATGTTCGACTTCGGGTCCAGCACGGCATCTGCGGCAGGCGAACTCATGGTCGTCATTCGTTTACACAGCTCGAATTGTATGTCTAGAGCTCAGAATTGTCGTCACGGCATCCAATCCGATCTAATGGAACTGGTTACGCCAGGAGCGGCTGGCAGAGAGTTTCTGACTCGCGAATTGCTGCGTGTTGCGTGTATTCAGAATGTTGTAGACGTGTCGTATCGCGAGGTGGACCTTCTGATTGCACGCGCGAAAGTGGCCAGTCCACGAAACAGGAAATGCTGGCGGAAGGTCTAGGCGGCGAATGCTGCAACCGAAGAAAGATGCGATATCCTCAGTGTCTGTGATAGATGTAGGGGTGCACGGTGCGCAGAGCTGATGCGACAAGCGACGACTCGCAGGTTTTGTGTTGACGGTGCGACAATTTCTCACAAAGGCGGCGGTGGGGTCGAATGAGAAGTGTCGGGCAGACAACTGACAACGGTAACAGTTGGCGTTTGAAACAAGCGGCTGAATAAATTCAGACGGAGAGCGTCGCGACGGCAAAAGTCGATGCGCCAGGCGCGATGGACTCGAAACTGCCACGCAAGCTTCGCGGGCGGCGACCGAGGGGAAAAGGGGGCGGAAAAGAAGGGAAGAAAAAGGAGAGCTCAAAGTAGAATTGAGGTGCAAGCCGGTCGACCTTCTACCTTTATGCTCGAATAGGGAAAGTAGCCGACGGACGGTGGTTGGTCGCGACCGAGCTGGGCCGTGTGCGGTGACTTGGGCTTGACGTCTGGATACAAGTGCAGTACGCAAGCGGTACGGCGAAATGCGAGTTTCGATGGGGTCAAGCTGGTGGTGGAGAGACGGGCGGAAGTGTACCGTGCAAGTGCCTTTGGCAAGTTGGGCGGGTCGCGGTGGACGGAAGGGGGAAGGGAAAACGGGGGCGTCTGCGAGGGAAAGCGCGTGCTCGTCAGTGAAATATTGCCGGTCGGAGGCGCCGAGGTATTTATGAGAGAGAAGAGCAAATCGGCTGCGATGTTTGATTTGTGACTAATAACGGGGCGCGAGGAAGGCTGGGGCCTGGGGCACGAAAAATTTACCTTGGGGAGGAGCGCAGGCTGCAGCCAGCCTCCAGCCACAGCCGCCACAATATAGCCACGAGATGTTTGCTGCTGATACGATTACGGACCCATACCACGTGTTCACTTCTGACAAGTTCTCTCTCCCAAGTTCCAAGTTCCAAGTCCCAACATACATACTCCCCATCTTCCGCGTCCAATTGAGTGACGGAGAGGTTTGAGTTTTTAACATCATCCGCCAAAAGATGCCTGTCATCTTATATTCAATATGGCGTGTTCCAGAAAGCACACGCATCCAGTCTCATGCTGAAAGGTCGCTCGCTGTATCTCTATAATCGGCCACCTAGGCGCCAAGTTACCCGAACTTCATCAGACATGCCCTGATGCCTTGGTCTAGCTACAGGTAAACTCATTCGATAAGCCATTTCTTTTGACGAGCAGTCATCAATCGAGTGCGAGGTGTACGCAACGCATAGCTTTCACCTCGGACTTTTTCCATCCTGCATAGAAGAAAAGGGCGCACAACAGAGCCTTATCTGTCTTTTCAAAGCCCAGCCAACTCGCGTCATCTGGCCCATAATCGCCATAAATGCATAAGTCAACCTCTGTAGACCATGTAACGCCTTGACGCGACAGACCCTTCAAACGGGGTTGGTGGTCCACAAATCTCACCTTTGTGGCGCAGACGAGGAGGGGCCCCCTGGACATTCAGCTGCTTGAACGCGGACGAGTTGTTTATTTCGAAATTGTGTCCTGTCGGCTTGAGTACATATCTCTACCGAACATACGGCGTAGGTCGGTGTATACCTATGTCAAGAGTCGTGAGGGCACGCTTGATTTTAGACCATAAGGTACCTGTACTACATATGTACCTGGTAGCTCTCAAGAGTCAAAAGTTCAAAACTAGCTGCACCTTTCCGCAGCTCCCGTGGCTTTCCCAAACTTGGGCCCAGAGGTTGTGCCGCCGTCTTGTGCGAGTGAAATGGAGCTAGGCTGAGAGCGGACAAGTTGGCTCACTCACTCGTCCAACCATATTTCGTTCGCAAGACAAGGGAGGAAAGTCTCCCGAGTCCCAGCCTCCTCTTGCAGTGCTGTCGAGTCGTCGACGGTCGTGACGAAACAGCATGATAGGACCAGACCAGGTACCTTAGGTATGTACGGAGTACCTAACGTTTTGATGGCTCCTCTAAAAATGAATCATCACATAAATCCGTCCTACCTAGTACCTTACTATGTACTCCGTAGGTATGTTGTTATGCAAATGCCTACTACATACTCCGTAGGTAGCTAGTGATAGCCCATGTGACTCCTCACCTGACTCTTATCTTATCGATGAATATCTCTTATCGCTCAATCACACTAGGTACATAGGTACATAATCACTTTTTTCTTCATTGTGGGCCTACCTAGTCAAATGGTTATCGACAGCCGGAAAAAAAAAGTTCGCTGAAGCAGCGAGGGACATCTGACAGGTGTGCCATTCGTGAGAATTTTCCCAACCTGATCTTAGTGTTTGCTCGGCACAGAAGTACCGGCCGTAAAGTACTTTCTGCACATGCTCTTGAGAACAACGCATTCACTTATCCCTGGTTTCAGCGAAAGAAGAGAGCCCTGCTCGACCTTCTTACCATCCCGCTCGGGAACGCGATCAAGCACAAGCCTACCATTGTCGCCAAAACGCGAAGACGCATTCCAAGTCCGACTTCATTGTAACTGTCCTCGTCTAGCAATTATCCTCAATTCTCCTTCCTCAGAGCGGACTCAGGCCATCCAATGCCCATGCCGACGAAAAGAAAGACGCCGGGCAAACTGGTTGCCCCGGTGGTCCAGTCGAGCGCCAAGGTGCCCACCAAGAACACTATTGATGAGACTCTGGCCTCTGTTGCTGGGGCCGATGCCATTCAAAGCTCGCAAATGGATATGATTGAGATATCCTCCGACGCGGCCAGCGATGAGGAAGACATTTCGGATGCAGAGATGGAGGATGCAGGGGACGTGCCCAACGGCAGCATCAGCAAAAAGGAAATAGCCGCGGCCCATGTCAATGGCAAGTCTACCAAAGCTGACGAGGATGAGGCGGAGGACGAATCCCACAATGGAGAGACATCACCGTCGTTTGGGGAACTCCTGCGGGGAAACGACGCCATCGACGTACCAGCCCTGCTCCAGCAATCAACCCACTCGGGCAACTTGACTACGCCGTCGGCTCGAACAGCCATCACGCCCCCATCCCATCAGTCGCTTACAACCGTTTTGACGCAAGCCCTTAAGACAGACGATACTGAGCTCCTCGAATCGTGCCTGCACACCACCGACCTCCCTACTATCAGAAACACAATAGAGCGGATAGATAGCTCCCTTGCCGGCAATCTGCTGAACAAACTGGCCGCACGCCTGCACCGCCGACCCGGTCGTGCCGGCAACCTCATGACCTGGGTACAATGGACTCTCATTTCTCACGGCGGCTCGCTCGCCTCCCAGCCAAAGGTCGTCCACAGCCTCAACGGCCTTCAAAAGGTCCTCGCTGAACGAGCCAAGGGTCTTAACAGCCTTCTCGCGCTCAAAGGCAAGCTTGATCTCCTCGAATGTCAGATGGACCTTCGTCGCAAAATGCAGCGCTCCTCTGGCCTCCTCCGTCAGGGCGAATCATCCGACGAAGACGAAGACGACGACATCATCTGGGTAGAAGGGGAGACCGACACCGTCAGCAGGAAAGACACCAATGGTTACACCGCCAAGCCCAAAAGAAGACGCAATCAGAAAACATCAAAACATGACGATGACGACAGCGAAGAAAAAGTCGACGATGACGATGAAGAGGAAGTGCACCTGCCCAACGCGATCGGCGACTCACAGGACGAAGAGGAGGATTCGGATCCTGAAGAAGAGGACGATAGCGACGCAGCAGAGGAGCCACTTGACGAAAACGAAGTCGATCATGACGACGTTGATGAATCATTGGGCGAAGACGAAGAGAGCGAAGTCGAGGCCGCGGCCCCGCCATCCAAGATACAGAAAGTGAGCAAGGCATTCTCCAAGAAAAGATGAAGCTGTCGGCTGTTATAGCCCACTCAAGGAGAGCATATAAATGGATAGTTGGCCCGAAAGGAGACATGGCCTTTCTTGCCAAACACTACATGGGGTGGGGAAGAAATCTATGCATTGTAGGGCATGAAAGATAGGGTGTCAAACAGATGTTGTTGTCGTCCATCCTTTCTTTTGGCTTCCAATGTGGCGTTGGCTTTTGTAGATGAGGGCGTTTTGCAAATGCATCATATTGGTGGATGTCCTTTGTATTTTCTATTCTTGTTTTCCTGTATGCCATGATTGTTGCATAATTCTTGGAGACTTCATCTGCCTGGAGAGACTGAGAAGAGAGTGGAAGGTGATCAGCGGTAAATTTGTGAGGTGATTATGTATGGTGAAATGCAAAACGGATATGTAGTATGTTGTACTGTAGTCATGGATCTGCTCATCGCTTCTGCCACTGACACGGCGGTGATCTCGCAGGACATTCAATATCAATGTGATGACCATGTACATTAGCGACCCTATTCTGGTACAGAAAAGATTCAGTCCTCTGTCATCGTGACTATCTGAATGCACACCAACCAAGACAAGCCCCGTTGTTCCAAGCAGTGAAATTCAGTAGACAGCATGAAATTGAAGGCCTAATAAATCATGCGTCAAGAACTTAAGAGCCTAAGTCACCTTGGGACTTGGGTACCTAGGTAGGTAGGTGTACGGTGTACCTTGGAGGTAGGTACCTACAGGCTACCATAATGTGCTAAGAAAAATGGAGCGAGTCTTGCCCCGCGTCATCAATCCATTCATGTGACGTTTTGCCCACGTTCGGATGCTCCACGACTTATCCTCTGGTTCAAATTTTCCACTACATACCATTAGGTAGTAGGTACGGAGTAGTGCAAAACAGGCCCTATCGCTTCTGGAAAACCTTCTCTGTTCTCCAATCCATTGGGTTCTTCTATCTATCTCCTCATTTCAGCTAGTTCCCCTCACGTCGAACGACGACCTGCTCAGCGTCGCAGTTGCATTTGACCTCCAGACTCGAGAACACCTTGGTGCTCACCAAAGCGAGACGGATCGAAGGAAAGTGTCCGACACACCAATTGGTCCCAATTGTCTCCTGCCCTTTCGCGATATGGCGCCCGCCGATCTGTACGACGAAGATGATTTATATGACGGGGACGAATACGAAGACGAGGCGGAAGAAGGCCTGAACGCGGAGGACAAGGCGGCGATGGAGAAAGGCACGGCGGACGTTAAGAAATCACTCGGGGCAAGTGCAAGCAAAGTTACCGTGGAACAGATTCAGGAGGCTCTTTGGCACTACTTCTACGATGTGGACAAGTCAGTGGCGTATCTGAGCAAAAAGTTCATTGCACCGCCCCCCCCTACAGCCACATCCAAAAAGGCCCCCGAGGGTAAGTTGAATGGATTCTCTTTTTCGCCTACTCTCGGCCTGTTTGTGAGATTGGATGGAGCGGATACTGGATTGCCATCTTCCACGGACTTTGCTCGGCCCGAAGCGTTTCCTCTGCCACCACCACTACCGTCACCAGGACAAGCCTGCGGCCCTGGTAAGAGTCCGGTCTTCAGTTGCATCGACTTCAGCGATATGCCGTGGCTGAACACTCCTCTGAATCGTCAGGCCTGTCTCGTTCCGCCCGTTCGTCTCAAGGGGGGTCTACTAGGCGGAGGGGAAGGGGCACCACCGAAGATGTCCAAACTCCAAGCACTGGCCGCCGCAAGGAAGAAGAAGAACGACGAGAAGAAGGAGCAACCGAAGGCCTGCCCGGTCGAAACTGGAATTAAACGACTGTCCATATCTGATGGTATCCAGAAAGGTCATATCGAGACGCCTACATATCCGTCAAAGAAGCTTCGCTGCAATGGGGAAACTGCATCAGCTCACGTGGCTCTGAGCAATCTGGCTTTAGAAGACAAAGAGTCTCCATCCCTGTCTCTATTATCTCATAAAGGGTTCAAAGAGAATGGTGGAACTCATGAGGATTCTCCTGGCACCTTAATGGCGACTTCAAACGGTGACGTACATGGGTCGCCGGACTTCTCGCCACAGATGTCCAGTTCCAAGCCATCTACATTCGCCAAAGTTCTAGTTGGATCTGCTCCGGACAATCGTCAAGCAAACAGGCCTGAGTTCTATGCTATGCCATACGCCTGTTCATCTTCCTTTGTGACCAATGCATTCTCTACGCCCAGTCCGGACGATGTTGTTTTAGCAGCACAGGCGAAAGGTTCGAATTTTGCAAGGACAAAATAATGAGGCTAATCCTAATACTTGTTCAGCGGGTAAAAAGACCACGCCTGCTCCCAAGGCAGGAGCAATTGCTGCCACGAGTAAAAAGGTCACGAACGGCAATGCCGCGTCCCAGGACGCGGGACTGGCGAATGGCGTTTCAAAGCTCAAAGTCAGCGATGTACCGCCCCCCAAGAGCAAAGGTTTGGACGTGATCAAGGAATACGAGAAAAGCAATAGCAAAAAGAGCATCAGTTTTGTGGTGGTGGGTAAGTCATTAGAGTGTTGCCTTGCCGTCCTCAATCTTCCCCATTACGTCTCTCTGACCCCGCTATAGGACACGTCGACGCAGGAAAGAGCACGCTCATGGGGCGTCTTTTGCTGGAGCTCAAGTTTGTGCAAGAACGGACGGTCGATAAATACCGTAGACAAGCTGAAAAGGCTGGAAAACAATCTTTTGCTTTAGCTTGGGTAATGGACCAGAGGACGGAGGAAAGAGAACGCGGTGTCACAATCGACATTGCTACGAACCATTTCGAGACGCCAACTACGAAATTTACAATCTTGGACGCCCCAGGTCATCGAGATTTTGTGCCCAATATGATTGCAGGTGCCAGCCAAGCAGATTTCGCCATTCTCGTCATTGATGCGAATACGGGTGCATACGAAAAGGGCCTCAAAGGCCAGACAAAGGAGCATGTGTTGTTGCTGCGCAGTCTTGGCGTGCAACGCTTGATTGTGGCCGTCAACAAGCTCGACATGGTTGGCTGGTCGCAAGAACGATTCGACGAGATATCTCAGCAAGTCTTGGGCTTCCTCACCGGACTTGGGTTTCAGAGTAAGCTCGTGAGCTTTATTCCAATCTCGGGTCTCAACGGGGACAACATTGCCAGCAAGACAGAAGACAAGGCTGCTGCTTGGTACACTGGCTCAACTTTGATCGAGGCTCTGGAAGTCTCTGAACCCAGCACGTCTCGCGCTCTCACCAAGCCATTCCGCATGTCAGTCTCAGAAGTGTTCCGAAGTCCGCAGCAAGGTACTACCACTCTCGCGGGGCGAATCGATGCCGGGACTATCCAGATTGGCGATGCTGTGATCGTGCAACCTAGCGGGGAGTCGGCCTACATCAAGTCCATCATGGTGGATGCGGATTCCCAAGAATGGGCTGTCGCGGGACAGAGCGTCAGCATTGCGCTGACGGACATTGATCCCATTCACATCCGAGTTGGAGACATTCTCTGTGGTGCGGTCAATCCCATTCCTGTTGGGGACACGTTTACGATGCGAGCCATGGCATTTGAGCACCTGATGCCTATGCCCGTTGACTTGCACCGCGGACGCCTCCATGCCGCTGGGCAGATCCACTCCATTCCCGCCACGTTGGACAAAGCCACGGGGGAAGTTATCAAGAAGAAGCCCAAGGTGGTGCAACCAGGCGGCGTAGCCCGCGTCATGGTCAAATTGGCTTCGAAAGTTCCTTTGGAAAAGGGTCAGAGAGTTGTTCTTCGAAGTGGAGGAGAGACCATTGCCGCGGGGTTACTAGAATAAGCACATGTATGTACTTGTCTGGGAGATTCGTCCCGTTTTGTTTTGCTCTGGGAGACGATGGCTATGCTTTCATGCGTGGTCCAGAGTTAGAGGATGCAAAGACGTTGAAAGAAGGAGAGTATCTGGGGTCGCACGTATCGGCATTGTCTATCTACATCTAGCTACCTACATATTTAGAGCGAAGGGTCGCGGGCAGCACGATGCTAGATGTCTTTGCCAAGTACCTATGGATTTAACATGGAGAAGCCGACGTGAATGATAAATCACGCCCGTGGGTCCTCCCAACAGTCATCCTAAGGTGCTAAATTGCCCAGTGGCAGCTGATATGAGTCAAGGAAACGCCTTCTTTGTGGTGCAAAGACGGCGTGTCCTCTTCCGTCTCTGCCGACTGCCAGCCTGGCCGTCCCGAGTTCGGTCGTGGACTCGTGACACCTTCCGTAGAATTCTAGCACGCTCCAGCGCTGTGACCCACCGTGAGCGAGTCGCGGACTCGCGGCTCTGAAGCATGGACAGCCGCGTTTGGACACCGTGGCGCCAATCACAGACTGTGACATGTCGGACCCTGTGTGATACTCTGTCCTAACACTGTGCTTCCCTGATTAGAGTGCCACGGCATAGGAGGTAGGCGGCCACCCCGAGGAACCATCAATGGCCCAATAGGTACATAGGAAGGGGCAAAAACGGAAAGAGGTCATTAGAAAGACCTACGGGTAACGGAGTACATAGGTAGCGTGAATGGCATTGGCTTCGCCCCTCTGTGCGCAAAACAGCAACGGCCGACAATGGCGTACAGTGCGTCGGACGCGCCAGATCACATATGTACACCCTTGTCACGTGGAGCCAGCGTTGAGGCCAGGAACCTTGGTTGTGAAATCTGGCCTTTTGTACTCTTTTGAACACCTTGACCTTCTCTGCAAGGGAACCGCTTATTCATAAGTCGTCGCGCCATCCGTCCCCCCAGCCCTGACTTCTTTCTTTTCCATTTCCAACTCCAGTCGATACCCCCCCTTCCACCATATCTCGGTGAAGACGCATTGAGGACGACAATATTCCTCGCTGCGTAGAGTGAATTCTTTATTTGTGGTTTCTTTTTCTTTGAATTACGCAATCAATTATCGTACTTCAGCGAGAGCTACCTTCTTGGAGCACCGCAACAACCTGACACACAGCCTACTTCGCAATGGCTCGGTCAAGGAGCACATTTGCCTTGGGCCTCGGGCTCTTGTGCTGGATTACGCTTCTTTTCTCGCCCTTGGCGTTTGTCAAGTCAGTTCAGGCTGATGAGACGGACAACTATGGCACTGTCATTGGTATTGTAAGTTATGGACCTGAGAATCGTCATCCGCAACGCGCGGTGTTGGCCAATGCACTCGCTACTGGCTGGCACGAGACAATCTCTCCTGCAAGAACTGGCTGCGTGCCATAGTTGATGGAATTTTGCTGATGATTGAACTGTAGGATTTGGGTACTACCTACAGCTGTGTCGGTGTGATGCAGAAGGGCAAGGTCGAAATTCTCGTCAATGATCAGGGTAACCGAATTACTCCTTCATACGTCGCTTTCACCGATGATGAGCGTCTGGTTGGTGACTCGGCCAAGAATCAGGCCGCTGCCAACCCTACTCGAACCATCTATGACATCAAGTAAGTTGGATTCGAGATGAGCAAAAGACAAAAAAGAAAAGAACTCTCCGAAGCTTGGGACATTGGGACACTAACATTCACCTAGGCGTCTTATTGGTCGCAAGTTCAGCGAGAAGGACGTCCAGAACGACATCAAGCACTTCCCCTACAAGGTTGCCTCCAAGGATGGCAAGCCCGTCGTCAAGGTGGAAGTGAGCGGATCCGAGAAGACTTTCACCCCCGAGGAGGTTTCCGCCATGGTCTTGGGCAAGATGAAGGAGGTTGCCGAGTCCTACTTGGGCAAGAAGGTCACCCACGCCGTTGTCACTGTCCCCGCCTACTTCAATGTGAGTTCCAGATATCCTGATAAAAAAGATGACACATTTTTCATCGGCTTTGCTAACACACCCCACAGGACAACCAGCGCCAGGCTACCAAGGATGCCGGTGTTATTGCCGGTCTTAACGTCCTCCGAATTGTGAACGAGCCCACCGCCGCCGCTATCGCCTATGGTCTGGACAAGACCCAGGAGGAGCGACAGATTATTGTCTACGATCTTGGTGGTGGTACCTTTGATGTGTCACTTCTGTCCATTGACCAGGGTGTTTTCGAGGTTTTGGCGACCGCTGGTGACACCCATCTTGGAGGTGAGGACTTCGACCAGCGTGTCATCAATCACTTTGCCAAGACGTACAACAAGAAGAACGGTGTCGATATTACCAAGGACCTCAAGGCCATGGGCAAGCTCAAGCGTGAGGCCGAGAAGGCGAAGCGTACTCTGTCTTCTCAGATGAGCACTCGTATCGAAATTGAGGCTTTCTTCGAGGGCAACGACTTCTCCGAGACCCTGACCCGCGCCAAGTTCGAGGAGCTGAACATTGACCTGTTCAAGAAGACCATCAAGCCTGTCGAACAAGTCCTCAAGGACGCCAACGTGAAGAAGACTGAGATTGACGACATCGTTCTTGTTGGTGGCTCCACTCGTATCCCCAAGGTTCAGGCTCTCATCGAGGAGTACTTTGGTGGTAAGAAGGCGTCCAAGGGTATCAACCCCGATGAGGCTGTTGCCTTTGGTGCCGCCGTTCAGGCTGGCGTCCTTTCCGGAGAGGAGGGAACTGAGGAGATCGTTCTTATGGACGTCAACCCTTTGACTCTTGGTATCGAGACCACTGGCGGAGTCATGACCAAGCTGATCCCTCGTAACACCCCCATTCCCACCCGCAAGAGCCAGATCTTCTCCACCGCTGCTGATAACCAGCCCGTGGTCCTGATCCAGGTCTTTGAGGGTGAGCGATCTTTGACCAAGGATAACAACAACCTCGGCAAGTTCGAGCTCACTGGCATCCCACCTGCCCCCCGTGGTGTCCCCCAAATCGAAGTCTCCTTTGAGCTCGATGCCAACGGTATCCTCAAGGTTTCTGCCCACGACAAGGGCACTGGCAAGCAGGAGTCCATCACCATCACCAACGACAAGGGCCGTCTTACCCAGGAGGAAATTGACCGCATGGTCGCCGAGGCTGAGAAGTTCGCCGAGGAGGACAAGGCCACTCGTGAGCGCATTGAGGCCCGTAACGCCCTCGAGAACTACACTTTCAACATCAAGAACCAGCTCAACGACGCCGATGGTCTTGGTGGCAAGATTGACGAGGAGGAGAAGGAGACGGTTAGTTTTCCCTTCCAACCATTGTTCCCACTTTCCATATTATTCTCTATCTCAGCAGCTGACTAACAATGTTGTATAGCTCACTGAGGCCATTAAGGAGACCACTGAGTGGCTCGACGAGAACGGTGCCGAGGCTTCTGCCGAGGACTTTGAGGAGCAGAAGGAGAAGCTGTCCAATGTCGCCTACCCCATTACCTCCAAGATGTACGCTGAGGCTGGAGGTGAAGGCGCGGCTAAGGAGGAGGGTGATTTCCACGACGAATTGTAAATGCATAGATACGTATGGGCCTTGAAAAGGATGGCCCATGGGCGGTGTTTTTTTTAAGGACAAAAGAAATAATCATTGTTTAACTAGTAAAGACGGAGGCAAGATAAGCTCTGGCTCGGTTGATTTGCATGGAGCATGCATGGATGGATATTACGATATGTGGGGGGTTGAAAGTGGCCTGGGATGGAATGCAATGTGAAGTAGACTCGAAGAATTCAGCAATACATATGAATCCTGTTTGAACGAGGCAAGATCTGCTTGGCGTAGGCGCTCGAGTTCTTTCTACTGTTGCGCTTGGTAGGACATAGTCTGAGATGTGAGTGTCAGCAGACTGGGAGTTCCAGTGCCGCGGGAGATAGGTAATAAATATCAAAGGTTAAGAAGTGGCACAGTCTCGGAATACATATGTAAAGGAACCCCCGGCCACTATTGGAATCGCTCGCATTTACTAGCCCTGTTATTCCAACAGCACAATCTCGATGATACAATGTCGGGGCACAGTGCCCGAAGACGAACACTCACTCACCAGCTGCGCCAGCTGCGCGGTTCGTATGCAGATGGCCAACACGCACCGGCACTTACAAGGCTCTCTCTCTCCAACCTTCAACATGAACCTGAGTCGCAAGATACCCACGACACACTCGTCTGGACCTGAATACTAGCGGCATACTCTGTGCTCACCGCGCAACTATGAACTTTTCGATGACGAAGACGTCGGTTTCGTCCGCGGGAGGCAGCAGCAAAGGCGACAAAAAGAGGAAGCGGGGAACGAGAGATGCTTTGGCTCCGTCGCCGGAGCCGCGTTCGCCGAGGAAGAGTAGGGGACAGCGTAGAAGAAGGAATAAGGCGGCTGCTGCTGCTGCTGCTGCTGCTGCTGCTGCTGTTCTTGTTCAAGATGCTGCGCCGGTGAGCGGTACTTCTGTTTCTCCCGAGAGTAAGAAGGGTAAGACTAAGAGGGGGAAGAGGGGGAAGAAGAGGAGGAAGATCAAGGAAAGCAAGGAAAGCAAGGATAGCCAGGACGGCGCTGGCCCATCGAGCAAGGCCATATCATCGAAGGAAGTTGACAACCTCGAAACCCAGGGGCAGGATTTCGGGACCGGCGATGCTCGATTTTCCAGGAAAGAAAGAAAAACACTAGCCTTGGACATCGGCCTCATGATACAATTACTTTCCCAAGACAAAATACCAGGCTCCTGGGCAGACGCACCCTCTCTGCTGGCATGGCTGATCCTCGGCCACGAACGACTCCTCGGCAAAGAACGCGGCATCGTTGCTACTTCCTACCGTCCTCCTGAACCAGCTGCGCGGCTGACGGAACTTGTCCTCCGCCACATGCCCGATAGACTGGAAGCATTGAGTCCCGTAGAGAAAGCAAGCTACACGGCGCAAGTGAACGAGCTGTGCTGCTCAAGCCTTGCATCCATACAGGATTTCAGAACCGGCGGCGATACTCAGTCTCTCAGGGAAAGTAAAATCAAGCTAGGCCAGGACATCGGCCTGATGATAGAATTACTTATCCAAAAGAAAATACCAGGCGCCTGGGCAGGCAAACCCTCCCTGCTGGCCTGGCTGACCTTCGGCCACGAACAACTCGGCAAAGAATGCGGCACCGATGCTGCTGCTTCTGCTCACACTCTTGGCCCAGTTGCGCGGCTGAGGGACCTTGTCCGCCACATGCCGGATAGAATGGAAGCACTGAGTCCCGCAAAGAAAGCAAGGTACATGGCGCAGCTGAACCAGTTGTGCTGCTCGAGCCTTCTACCCAGCATGGACTATGAACAGCGCCTTTCCAAGATAATTGACATTGTGTATCTCGAGGAGGAAATTGATGCTGCGGCGAGGAATGAGTGGTCGAGGCTGGAGCAGGTTTTGGGGTTGTGCTCCATGATTGCGGAGGCGATTGGACCGCCGGATGAGGTGGTGGAGGAGGAGGAGAAGAATCGGTGGATTTTGGCGAAGAAGATGGATATTGCGTCTCTGAAGAAGCTGATGGCCGCTAAGATGCGGTGCAAGAGCTTGGGGTTATAGATCGGGCGAGGTTCCTTGGGGTGTGACATGACAGAGCGAGGGGGGGTGAGAAGGCTCCCAAATCTCTCTCTCTCTCTCTCTCTCTCTCTCTTCTTCTCTAATATGTAATTCGCCTAAGCAGCCGGATATTTCCTTTGACAAGGGAAATTCCTGTATGTACTTGCTTTATTTTGAAGCGCCGCGAGGCGCCTTTGTGCTCATACTAACTTCAACACGCCCGCCCGGGGCTGTTGAGGCGATGAGGCAGGGATGCTTCTTGTCTGCACTACAGGGCCAGCAAGTTTCTTTTTTTTTGCTTGAAGGGAGCAGGGCAGGGCCTCTTATCTTGTGGGTTATCAATAATGAAGCAGAAGCAGGAAAGGAAGAAGATGACGCTGATGATGACGATGACTTTGTACTCTCACGCATTTGTCCTATGTATAAGAGTATAAGACTATAAGGTAGATTCGCTTAGAGGTATGCTGTGTACTGTACCTAGAGTAAATATAGGCCCCTTGGAATCGGAAACTGTGACGTGACGACGTCTACCTACCTAGTACATACTACATACATAGGTACATATGTATGACTTCTGAGGCGCCACGCGCGTCAAGAGACTCAAGACTACAACTTCGTGAACCGACAAACGAACCCCAAACGCGTTATGAATTTATCAAGTCCAATCGAAAATAGGGACATCTTCACTCCGTACAAAGTGAGTTGAGTGGAAACGCAAAATCTACCCCTCCAAGCCAACCAATCTCGCACTCAACTCCCACAGCCTCTCCTCCCCCTCCACATCATACGTATGCGCCGCCGCGTTTGCACTCAACGCAAATTTATCCTCCTCCCACGGCACCATCTCGGCGACAGCACAATGCGCAAGATACTTCCCCCCCTTTCCCTCCCACACATCTCCCACCGCCGCCCACACCGTCGTCGCCGCTCCCTGCTCCACGCTCATACAATGCAGCCGAATCTGCTCATCTTCGCTCATCCCACTCGTCAACTCCGCCGGTAGCGCAGCCGACAAGTCAGTCATGATGCCCCCCGGGTGGAGAGACATGGCGTGGACGCCGCGCGGGCCATACACGCCATCAATGTAGTTGGCTGTCCAGATATTTGCAGTCTTGGACTGTGCATATGCAGTCCAGGTGCTGTACGCAGGAGACAGATTGGCACTGCTGGGGAGCCTGCGCTTCTTCTCCATCCCGCCATCATCATCATCATTACCATCATCATTACCATCATCATCACCATCATCATCACCATCATGACAGGTATCATCAAAGTTATAATCCTCCAACCGCACAGACATCTGCCGATGCCCCGACGACGAAACATTCACCACGCGCGAACAAAACGCCCCCCCGGTCTCTTTGCTACTCTCCTCCATGATCGGCAAGAGCAGCCTCGTGAAGAGATAGTGCGCTAGGTGATTCACACCCCAGTGGCGCTCGAAACCATCCCCCGTCTTGGCATATGGATAGGACAGCACGCCAGCATTGTTGATCAGCACGTTGAGGCGGGGGCTTCGTGCGAGGAAGTCCTGTGCTGCGGCCCGCACAGAGGCCAGGCTGTCGAGGTTCAGGTGGAGGAATTCGAGTTTTCCGCGGGGGGGCCCTTTGCTGTCGTCTTCGCGGAGGAGGAGGGCCTTGATCGTGGAGGCCTTGTTGAGGTCCCGGCCTGTGAAGAAGATGTCGGCGCCGGTGCGGTGGAGGGCTCGGACGGTTTCGAGGCCGATGCCTGCGGTTCCGCCGGTGATGAGGATCACGCGGCCGGCCCAGGGGTTTGGGCTGCCGGTGCCGGTGCCAGTGCCGGTGTCGGTGGTGTCGGCGATGATCTGCTGGGCTGTTGGGCGGGCGTCGGATGGGCCGGCCGGGTGAGCGTAGAGGTCTGCGTACGGGTTGAAGGGATCGCGAGAGTGGACGTTACTGGATGGTGCCATATTGACTGATGGGTGGGGGACACTGGGACAGGTAGAGAAGTTTTGGGGAGATGACGTTGGTAGTATTGGTGGTGGATGTGATGGTTGATGATTGTGAATCGTGATAATGGTGTGTGGTTGTGTTTATAAGACTTGAGATATATAGACTGGCTACCAAATACGCCTTTATAGGTGGTATGTATGTATGTACCCAGCTGATCCATCTCTCCGAGTCCCTTCTTTCCTCCACTTCCCATTCCCATTTTCTCCTTTGCAGATCGTCCGGCTCCGTCGGCAGGCCCCTGCCTCCCCGCAGCACTTCACAAGGTTTGCATCGCGTTCCCGGCGCGGTGTTCTCGCACTCGTCGGATGCTTCCTATTGCCCGAGTCCGCTATCAAACTATCGGTTACACGTGTCGTGACTCATAACTCAGTTTCATGTTTGTATGTGGTGGAACACGCATGCACTGCCTGCACGAACGCAAAGGACCAATTCTGGGTCGCTTGTTTCAAGTCACTTTCGCCCTTGGCCAAACACCAGCACAATGGCATTGTTAGGTAGTAGACGCCTTCGTTTCTGCTTCTCGTAAACTTCTCTGCTTGGCACGTAGCCGAACTTGATTATTAGTTCATCATTAATAGACGGACGGACCTTGACTGGAACTTGATCCGCTACGAATAAGGGCCACCTAGACATGATGGAAAGCAAAGCAAACACCAGTCACAAAGGTTTGCAAAAGAAGAGAAAAAAAACAAAGTAAAGGGACAGCTTCAATGGATAAAATAGAAAGGAATTATAATCGAAAACCCGCTTAATGCAAACCACTTTCTCCCGTGACAGCCATGTACTTTTGACAGTTGACCAGAATTTTCACCTGGCTGCTTACTTCCCCCATGCGATTGAGCACCTTCTTGTTTCCATCAACAAAGGTCAAGATGGAGTACGGGATGCCTGTGTCGGCGCAAAACTCCTTGACCATGTCCTGCGCTTTTCGCAAGTTGTGTCGGGGAACGCGAGGGAACAGGTGGTGGACGGCCTGGAATTGTAAACCGCCGTGAATGAAGTCGAGCCAGGCAGGGCAGTCCACGTCCATGGTAGTACGCAGTTGGCGTTGCGGGAACGACTCTTCCTCGCCCAGGTCCGATGTAGACATGCCCCAGTGCGACAGCGTAATTTGAACGTGCAGTGGCATCGTGACAATGTGCGATACCAGCACGAATGCAACGCGCAGCGTCCATGTAGGCAGCGTGCGCCACAGGAGGACATAGCCAAACAGGAACCAGTAGCACGCCATGAACCCGATTTCGGTTGGACGAATCCACCATGCCTTGCTGCTTCCCAAGGACGACGACCTCTTGGAGAGGACGTGGATCCACGAAAGCAGGTACAGGTTGAAACGAGCAATGCCCATGACGGGATAGTAGATGTACTTTTGGTACGGAACCACCACTTCGGCGACCTTGTCCCACACAAAGGTGAATTGGTAGTACGTGGAGCGAAGAGACTTGAAAAATGACGGACAGGTGGCAAAGAGAGGCACATTTTGAATATCGGGGTCGTGTTCCTACAAAGTTAAAACCGTCAGTGCATGCGCACACACAAGTCTTCTTGCACAAGGTGCACAAAACCGAGGAACACCACGAGCTTACCGGCTGGTTTGTGACGAGATGATGGACGTTATGACTACTCTTCCACCATCCCATGGACAGACCACAGCAAAAATCGGCAATGAAGAGGCCAATCAGTGTGTCCACGGTGAAATTGGCGGTAATGGCACGGTGTCCAGCATCATGGGCCGTGAACATGATTTGATGCTATCATAGTTGGTTTCGGTCAGTACAGCTCTGCACAAAGATGAAGAAGAGTGATGAGGGGGACGAACCCAGAATAAGCCGAGGCAGATGGCTGAAGTCATGTACCATTCCGCACGCAGAGCTACGACAAACCCGGCAAACAACGTGGTATATCGAGCCATCTCTTTGCCGTACTCAATGTACGGGCACTGATACAGTCCGGCATCCTGGACACGCTTATGCAGTTGCCGATATTTGCTTGCAATGTCTTGTTGCACGGCTGAGTCGACCGACGGGTATTCCCTTGTGTCAACGTTCTTTCCCTCCTGAATCGCCCATTCGGTCCATTCCTCTGGATTTAAGGCGAGCTCGGGACACTTGGCAGCAGAGCCAGCAGTGTCCATCTTGTCCTCGTAGACAGAAGAGATGGAGGCAGTATCGTCTGCTGCTGAGTAGCCGACCCTGGCACGAGGAACGGCGCCTTGTTCGGGCCCTGACGACAGATGACGGCCGCTTACATGTTCGGGTTCAGGTGAGCCGGTCTCCGACCGATAGGATGCAGCACTGCCGTAGCCTTCGTCGACAGATTCTTTCTCTTTTTCCATTTCGAGATCGGAGTCGTCCGGTGTTATCTCCGATTGGGCTTTGGCATGGTAGATGCCGCCCCGAATGGGGGGTGTTCTGTTGGTCCAGGGACCTGGTGGCTTCCGTCCAATCCGGAATGCCTTCATGGTGCGAAGCGTTTTCTCAGAGTGGTATCTAGAGAATGCTTGTGTTAGCGCCCGAGTACACTCAAAATTGCCTGCGCACCTCCCGAGGCGCTGCTTACAGCGCGCATGGAAGATAGTGCGCCCCTTGCATTGGATGGCCCGAATGACGTTGCTGCCACTCAAGTCCAGAACATCCCGCCTTGACGTGTTGGGTTACTGCTTCGCACGCGCCATCACGCACACCCACCCATCATCATAGGTGGGACACGCCTGGCACCGCATAAAACACATCTTGCACCTCGCCCGTGAGGTCGCAACAAAAGTTGCACAGGTGCCAAGAAGGGCTAAGTGTCTTTCTTTCTCCTTTTTTTTCCTCTTGTGTCCTCGGTTCTGTTCCTCCGTTCGTTCTCGACTGGCTTTTTGGGTGGGTGAGGGTAGAGATTTCGGCTTGCCTCGCCTCAACTTGAAAAAAAGAATGGAAAGGGAGTATTTACGCTGTTATTTCATCCGTGGCATCTCGGCCAACCATGTGCTCGATGGCGAGGCTCCCGCCGGGGTGTTTTGCGAGCCATGAATTAAGACGAAGAACATAATCTTGGAAAATTACGATGGTGTTGCCATTGGCAATCAGCTCATCCACCATTGCTGGGTGCAGAACCGCATCACGGCTCATCTTATCAACTGCAGCCATAATGAGTGGTGTATAAGAATGGCGATATGCTTATTGATTGTATCGTGTAATATCTGGTTCCGACCAGACTGGCCCGTCGAGGGCAAGGTTGTTCGAAACGAGAACCGCCGAGTAAATCAAGTAGGTCGAGGCCAATCGTGGCAATGTCGTCGAGGTTTTCGAATATTGGTTGGGGAGAGCAGGTTCGACGGAACGGAGATGGAGGGCCAGATTAGAGATGCAATTCGTACACTAGTACTATGGCAGGACTTCAAATAACACCGAGACGCTATTACCCCAATGGAAAGGCTGTGATATGTTGAAAGTATTCAACACTATGCACAAACGCACAATGGACCGAGAACGACGACACACACACGGGACGGTTACAAAGAAATCTCTTTTAAAGAAGAAAGGTGATTGCCCAAAGACCCCCAGTACCTAGCTCCAAGAACCCCGTGCCGCAGACAAGGCACGGCTGTCCCTTCCAGTCTGGTTGTCTGTCTGCCCACAATGTATCCACACGGCGGCTCTGGGGCCATGGGCATGAAGCCTCCCAAAAGTAAGTTAGGGGTCTCCAGACTCCAGGTGTCTCCACTGCCCAGGTGTCTCCAGGTGTCTCCAGGTGTCGAGTGGGACCACGACCAGTGTCTCCGTACAGGGACTTGCCGCCGAATCATGAATGGCACCAAGCTTCCCTTGTGTTTGGTGTCCCACACGAGATACTACCTACATACCTCTTCGAAAATGCACTCAGATTTCCCGTCTCTGCTACCTACCTACGGAGGTCATATCAATTGTGCCAACTGCCAACGCCAACTCGACTTTTGTTCATGCCGAACTCACCGCATGTAAAACTTAATCCCACTTGCCACTTTCTCTTAGCTCAAATTATCCGATTCGCCCGCTTGCCTTTTCGCGTCCTAGCTGGTCCCTCGCGACTTGCCCTAATCATGGCTGCGAAGATGGGTGGGGTGTACGGAGTAGACGAGAAAAAGCCAAGAGATTGGGGTCCCCTTTCCCTCGGCGTCTCCACCGTTTCTCATCGATAGACTCTAGAGTCTCCTTCATCAGGGTCCCCCTCCGAGCAGCTCTAGCCACTCACATTCATCTGGTCCCTTTGCCGTCTGTCGCCACAAAACGCGTGTCGCCCACCGTTTGCTGCGCCCGCTTCTAGCCTCTTGAGTCTTGGCACGCCTCATTTTGTCTCGTGGTACGGAGTACTGTACCTACATAGTAGGTACATACCTACATGTACTCCGTACAACTTGCTACATACCTAATAATAAACAAGGAAAGCCTGTTTTGGAGGTTGAAAAAATGACGGAGAGGCGAATCATTATGTTTTAAACAAGCTCTTCACGGCGCCGCAAAAGTTGAGTACGGAGCTCCCCTTGCCATTATTCTCCCAGCGGAGTCGCCGAGGAGCGGCACGTTGTTGAGGAACAAGTCTATGGAGTAAACGTGGGTGTAATTGTAAAACTGGGGGAAGGTGGACAGATATGTAAACCTCTGCGGGCGCATGTGAGCACGTTTTGACCGCCGATCTGAGCCAACAAGACAACTGATGTCGATGTACCTATGTATCTGGTAGGCAGCTCTGTACGAGTACCTAGACATGTAGCAAACTGGAAAGGTCGTCTATACGGAGTATGTAGGTATGTATCATTCCTGTCCCGGTATATACATACATATCTACTTTGCCGTTTCATTGCTGCGACCCATTACGTACTCATGTGCCGCATTCTCCCTCCCATCATCAGCTTTTATTAAAACACCATTCGACTTTGCCGAGATTTGGGAAACGGGGTTCTGGCCTCGCCATCTGGACCCTCGGGGATCTTGTTCAGCGGAGAGGGTCCAGGGACCAGGACTCCAGGGCTCCAGGGGCGAGCCAGGGTGCGATCCAGAATTCCAGACAAAACAACACGTTTCTTACCTTGTGGATTGATTGCTCCATTAAAAACACACCGACCGGCGAGAGCATGGATCCTGGTGCCGTTTGGTCCCCTGTGACGTTCATGGCGCTCCCAATGCTGCCAACCAACTGAGCGTACGGAGTATACTCCGTAGAGGTATGTATGTACTCCGTACCTAGATATGTATGTATGTATGTACTCCGTACCTAGGTAGATATGTAGGTATGTATGTACGGAGTACATACACGGTACTTCGTACATCCTCCACGCCACTATACGCCGCTGAGACACAAAGAACCGATGAGGCGCAGTCATTTCTTTGCGGAACCAGAACGCCCCTTGCTCTTTTCGCCTCACTGCCAACTTCCAAGGGACATGAAGGAACATGCGAAGGAACTGCGAAGGAGCATGCTCAATCGAGTGGCACGATATCTCGTCAAATACCGGAATCTTTCTCCTGAGTCATGCATCCCGCATTCAGAGAATTACATGTGCGTACGGAATATGTACCTAGGTACCTACGTATGAACATGTTACATACCTACCTGCTTCTACTCCGTAGGTGGGCATTCGCCTCCAAGTTTCGTAGCTTTATTATCATTACGGAGTAATCGCACGAACACCTACCTACCTATGGACTCCTGAGTACTGAGTCCTCACAGCCTACAGGCAGGTTACTCCGTAAATCGTAAAAGCAGGATCAGTCTAAAAGTATTGTCACCTCATTGCCGGGAGATTGATGAGAGGATTGATGATGCCACCAACTGACAATATCCATGCTTGCCGCACAGCCCCATCCATGCACCATGACAGGCGAGTCGCGACAACAAAGTTCAACAACACAGGTTCAGAAACAACCCAAAAAGAGTCACAGCTCTGGCAGCTGACAGTTGTTACCTACCTATTGTCATTGGTTTTTTTTTAGCGGCCCACTTGCCCTGCTCTGAGGCCTCCTGCTTGCACATTGTGTCAAGACTTAAAACTCAAACGCCCAAAGGTCTAATGTTGACATCGAGGGAATGCCACAACTTTCCCCGTGTAATCATGTCAGCCGCCCTCCAATTTGTGTGCCAGCCAAGGTCGTCACTGAGTTCCAGCGGTTTGCAATCATCAGATAATATCTACGACGGAGTAGAGGCCCATTCCATTTTTTTTGTCTATAGCTACAGGGTAAGCGTCCATGTGTGAGACGATCTCGACTTCATCTTGCCTACCTACTTTTACAGGTCTCACATTAATAATAACAAGAGAGACATTTTTACATGTATGTACATAGGTCTTCTTCTCCAAACGTATGTCTTTGCCCGGATATAAGCTGGAATTTAGATGCCAGCAATTCTAAGTCAAACCGCGGCGGCACATCCGAGGTTTGAGACGGGGCGCTTCGTCAGGAATATCCAAAGACGGTCTCGGATTGGCCACTCGTTGTAGAACGGATCCCGGGGAAAGCCGTTGACGCGGCTGACCTTGCCCAATGACGCAACCGACTTTCTCCAACCCCGTGTAAAACCACCTCAACCTCGACTGCAACGCAAGGAAATCAACAAAGTTTCTGTATTTGCAAAAGTTTCCGTACACCCACCAACGCCTCCTCGTCATGCCAGTGCGCAAAACATCAGCCCCCGAAAAGCAAAGCACAATTCGAAGACGGTCCGGCCGCCTGTCCACCAGCGCACAGAAGAGCTCTTACTTTGAGGATCCGCACGATTCAGATGAGAGCGAACCTGCCGCGAAGAAGCGGCGCAAAGCCACATTCGAGCGGGAAACAAAGCACGAGGAAGAGAGCGAAGACCGGTACGAAGAGTCAGCAGATGAGGCCCGTCATGATGATGAACAGGACGATGATAATGATGGCAATGAGGAGGGGGAGGACGACGACGACGACGACGACGCCCCTCGCAAGGTTGTAATCCTGCCCTTGGAGAAGTTGAGAGATACAGGCGACGTGGACTATGCAGACCACAAAGTACACCGGAATACGTTACTTTTCCTCAAGGACCTCAAAGCGAACAATAGGAGAGCCTGGCTGAAATGTGAGCTTCTACTGTTTTGCGCGACAGACCCTCGCAGCTCGTCGTCCATGTCTCGATGATACAGCATCCGGCGCTGACCTCGTCCAGCTCATGACGGCGAGTACAGACGCGCCCTTAAGGATTGGCAGACCTTTGTAGAGATAGCCACGCAGACCGTCATTGACGTGGATGAGACGGTCCCGGAACTTCCCTTCAAGGATGTCTTTTTCCGCATCTATAGGGATATTCGGTTTAGTAAGATCAAGACGCCGTACAAGGTAAGAAGAAAGAAAAGACGTGCTTTTGGTGTTGGCCATGATGAGACATGATAGAGCTTCACGACTTAAAAAACTATTTGCAGCACACAATCTTGACCATTGCTCCCACACTCGTATATACTCACATACACACACAAATATGCATTTACATACGCATGCAAGCATACATATACACAAATATACATACAAAACACGCTCTACCTATATGTATATATGTAATTAACTCTCCGACAGCCTCACTTCTCCGCCGCCTGGTCCCGAACCGGCCGAAAAGGCCCCTACGCCTGCTACTACATCCACTGCGAGCCCGGGTCCTCCTTCATCGGCGGCGGCCTCTGGCAGCCTCAAGCAAGCTCCATAGCCAAGCTACGGCGCAGCATCGACAGATATCCCGACCGATGGCGCCACTCCCTCAACGAAACGTCCTTCAAGAAGACTTTCTTCCCCAAGATCAAGGCCAATGCGGGGCCGGACGCGGTCGTCAAGGCGTTTGCGGAGAGGAATAAGGAGAATGCTCTCAAGAAGCGGCCAATGGTACGTGCATAGTACATACATACATTCAACTACTTCACACATATCTTGTGTGTTGTCGTCTTCCCCATCCCCGTTTTCCTTCACTCCATACGGTGGTATGATATCGTATGAGTAGTCTTCCTTTCTTTCCTCTGGCTATCAAGTTAATCGCGATTCGCGCAGGGCTACGAGATCACCCACCGGGACATTGAGCTGCTCAAGCTCCGCAACTATACGATTGGAACCAAGATTGACGCCGACTTCTTCACAAAGGATGATGTGCAGGAGAGGCTCGCAGACCTGATACGAGGGTTGTGTGGATTTGTGAGTCTAGCGATGCGGCTTTTGTGAAAACAGGGGCCCTGTCTTGCTTCTCTGTGACTGACTCGTGTGCAGGTGACGTTTTTGAACAGCATTGTCTTGCCAGACCCGGGGATGGGCGATGAGGATGATGAGAATGGCAGCGGTGGTGACGAGGATGGCGCTGAGGCATAATACTTGACCTTTGATATACATGATGTTTGTGCTCACCAGCTGATGTAGGGCGCAATTGTTCTTTGATTACAACCCATTCATCTTTTTCTTTCCTGCATTGCCCTCAACCACGCATGCGGCATGGTTTGCTGTGTTAACGGGCCATGTTTGATCCCCGGCAGCTGCCAGTTACAAGTCGTTTATCAGTACAACGTACCACATATGTATGCGCCAGCTGTTGAATCATGCAACAAGGGTATACAACTCAAGACCTGTGCAATCTAGTACAGAAATCAGATTGTATACATAAGAAGTCGCCGACTGTCACACCCGAAATACCGAGTCACGATGGCCTTGGTGTTCTATCTGAACGACCCGTGCACGGCACCGGGCGGCCGTCCGGATAGAGTACGGAGGGCCATCATCCATGCACCAAGTCACCACAACAAAGAACCATTCTTTGATATCATAACGCATCGTTTGTACACATTTCATCTGCTATAATCATCTTCATACAGGGTTGGGTATCTGAATTATGTGAAATAGGAGCTCTCGGAGTAGAATACCTGATTCACTGCCGGCGTCCTTTGACATCAGAAACCTGAACGTATACTTTCGTGAAGGACATTCTAATCATGTGGTTGAAATATTCAGTCATGTTCCCGGCCTGGCGGGTTTCAGAAGGGAAAATTACTCTTCTTCTGCGTCTCTCTCCGTCTCTTGTGTGTTTTCTCTCGTTCTTTTTACTTTCCGTGGTGCTCTTTCTTCAGTAGTATCGGCTGCTGTGATGTTGTGGCGTGACGTCATGACCGTATGGTACGCCTCGATATGTTGGCGTCGGCCCTTGACGGTGGTTCGGCACCGATCTGGGCCCATCATAGCCACTGTCTGTTGGAAGTGGTGCTGTCATGTTCCGTTGTGGTGGACGCATAATGGGTGTTGCCTCTCTCTGTGGTGGCATCGACCCTGGTGGACTCGTTATACTGCGAGAAGGCAGAGGAACACCGGAAGCATGATATGTATCGAGCGATTGATATGGCATAGGGCCTGTGTTGGTTCTTCCCATGATAGGCGGCACAGTGGCAGTGGAGTCTACCGAACGTTTTGTGAGTAGTCTCGGATGGCCAGAATATTGTACCTTATCAGCACCTATAGTGGCAGGACTAGACGTAAATGATCGGAATGGGGTCCCCGTGGACGAGTTAGTCGTGGGTCCGAAACCAGGTCGGGTGTTGGGAACGGGCGGCGTAGGTTGTGAAGTACAAGTTCCCGGACGAATCGGCGGCGTCATGCCGCTACCAAAGCTGACATCGGATAGACTAGGCGCTGATGATTGGTATTGTTGACCGTAGCCCATACCTGCTGCAGATGATGTTAAGGGGACTCGAGAAGAAGTACTCGACTTTGAGACTGCTGAACCCGTCGTGGTCGTCCGTTGTATCGGGTACCTGGCTCCGACGGAACCTGATTCGAGGGGTCCCGGAGAGCTAGGACGAGACATGTACGCAGGAAGAATACTCGCTGTCTTCTCATCCCATCCGACGGCGGTAGGCATGTGGGAAAGGCCATGTTGGTTTCCTCCTTGTAGATCGGGGAGTGTGGGAAGCGTAGCCACGCGGTTCAGACGAGGGACTTTGTCACCGTATTTCTTGGCAAGCTCCAGTTCCGCCTTGACTCTGTTAGCCTGACCTTTTGCCAGAGCTAGATTGACCTTAGTCGTTACGATACGAAGCAGCTTTTTGTTGACCTTTCTTTCGCAGTACCCCGTCAAGCCACCATCCGCTTGCGGAATCCAATGGAAGAGAAAAAAGACGTAGCACAGTACAGCCATCAGCAGAAAGAGAGCAGAGAAAACCCACACCACAAAGGTGTAACACATGCCGGAAAGAATGACGGCCTGCCGATAGTCCTCCGAGGCAAGCGCCTTAATCTTGCCGAAGAAGCCTAGAATCGCGCCGTCTATACTGGTGGCGGTCGGTGCAAGTTTGGCTTGATAAACAGATCGAAGTGTCAGGGCATTGACTACTTGAAGAGGTCCAGAGCAGAAGATGACACGAATCCATGCTGGTGAGGCAGTTAGTTGACGATCAAGTCAACGCAGCAAACATTGGAGAGCAACACGGGACATGCTTACACTGGAAACTGAAGTACGTAAAAAGAGCTACGTATTCTGAACCCTTTTTACTCTTGGTGAGCTCTGCGAAGACTAGAAATCTTCTCCATCCCTGGCCTTGTCCCAGCCTAATTGATTCCCATCGAACAGCTAAGCTGTCGAGAAAGCACTCAGCGACGTTGTTTCGGCGCATGACGCGAATCGCTCTGATACCTTCAAAAGCAAGGTTCACAAACGAAAGCAGTATGCATACCGAGAAGATCCATTTCGAGATGTCAAAAGGAATGGCTGGTTGAATCGCAGACGACCACCGGTTGAAGGCGAGTAGGTTCACGGCCGTAAAACTGTCGACGGCGTACACCGCGATAGACGTGATGAGCATGAACCACAGATAGCCGTATGCAAATCCGGGGCCACACCCTTTGGCCTTGAAATCTTGCAAATTGATGTAGTCCCATTTCTGATCGGCAAAGTCGCGCGTCTGCTTCTTCCTATTACTTGCGCAACCCATGGTGCGCGAATGCTATTATTCTGAGTGGCGCAGCCAGTCCATGCAGTATATATACTGAGGTATCTTATAGTGACGCAGCAGATCGATGGGGAATCTCAATGAGCCAGTATCCGTTGTTGCTGCTGAGTACGTGAATTGTGTCGTGAAGCGGACCTGCCGACAGCACCATTTGCTCTGTGGCATGGATAGGAGAAAAACACTGAGATGATGGAAACGGGAGGTTCTGGGAAAGAGGGGGCCAATCAGTACCGACTACCCATCGCCTTTGTTCAAAGAAGGCGGCCGAGCTTCGTTGCGGAGATGTAGCGGATGATCGAGACAAATGTTGCCCACGAAGCCAGGACGGTACAATCACCAGACAAATGAAGCGAAGCACGGAGACCAGCGCGACCAGATATGAAAGAAAGGGAGAAGGAAAGAAAGGTGAGTGTAAATGGTGTACGATGGTGCGAAGCCATTCGCCTTAAGTTGATAGTATGATCTTCTCGCGTAAGCTCGACGGCTCCGAGACAAGATAACGAGCGAGCGGGATGGCGGACTTGGCAACGAGTCGAAGCCGTCTGTAGAGCAGGCGTTGAGAAGGACTGGTAGGTAGCATAATTGCGGCCGAGTGCAGCAGAGATGCGAAATGAACGGAAGCAGAACTCAAAAGTGCGGCTATTGTACAGCTGGAGCGGCTGGTAACAGCAAGACAATGGACGCGATGAAGGCGATTGGTGCGAAGGGCGCGATGGTAAACACCACCGGCGCTTGATACGCTTTACTTGACAGGCTTGATGCCAATGGGTGGCTTTCAAGGGCAGGTGGCGGGCGGGTGGCAGGCGGGACCAGCTGCGATCGCGCCTTCCCCAGGCTGTTTCGAGCCACGTTGACACCCATTTCTATTGGCTCACTTTAGACAATGCAAGGGGTAATTGTTTTGAGACGATTGAGGAGTGCCAGCACTGCCAGGGGTCCTGCCGTCCGGTCGGCCGGTCATATGGGACCAGCCCCGCCTTGCTATGAAAGTGAGGTCGTCCCATTCCAACCAGACAGAGTATGTACCTAGGTACTCCGTAAGTATGTACATACATATACGGAGTACATACCGTCATACACCTAATGTACCTACCTTTAGGTACCTGAGGTAAAATCTAGGTACTTCGTAGCCGCTCTCAAATCCTTGGGGACGGCACAAGAGATGAGGCCGACGAACTGCCTTGCACGACATAACACATCAATGATCTACCTACGTAGATACTCCGTAGGCCTGGAGACATTACGCAAAAGTAAGACGCATCGGCCCAAGTGACGATTTGCACCTACATAGGTGTCTACCTATCCGTTTCGACACGCCATTTGTGCCACTACCTACCACGTTGAACACTGAACACTGAACAGTGAAGACACAGATGAGCATGGATCATATTCAAACGCATGCAATACATACATACATACCTGGTATGTATCTCACATTTAATATTGAATATGTACATAAATATGTAGGTACCCGCCGTCGCGTCCGTCCGTACCAGGTAGGTAGGTAAAACTTGTGATGTCATGCTGGGTGACAGTCAGAGAGCCCCGCACGCTACGGAAACGGCTAGCGTGGCCAATGCCAATTCAAGTTTGATAGGTACATATGTACATATGTACCTGTGCCATTGGTACAAACTCCGTACATACATGAAAATCGTCATCTGACAACTCGTTCAAACGTCTCCATTTCAGCTCTAATCCCTCTATCATTGAGCTTGCGCAAGACACTCACATAATGCGATAGCTGCCTCTTCTTTTCTGATCGACACCGAAAACCTCTCACCTCGCAAGTATCGTTCATACATGCCATCAGCTGCATGTGCAGACTAGCTCCCGTCCAAGATAAGCCTCCACACGGCTCCTCGACCTACACGTCCCGCAACTCCTTCGAAACAACCGCCAGATATCTATAAAGTTGGTGTTCAGTCGAATAGGAAAGGGAAGGGGTGAACATGGCCTACTCAGATCCACCACCACCTCTTCTACTGACCAAAAGACTCTCCGCCTTCCTGAAGGCCAAACAGAACCCTCAGCTGCCGACCCTGTTCCTGACTACACCTCAAGGCAAAATCGTCGCGTATGCGAGTCCTCGGCCCGTCGCTATACTACGCACCCAAGCCACCGTAGCAGCCTCTCTCGTGGCCATTCATACCTCCTCCTCAGTCGAGGTCTCCTCAGCCTTGCCCAGCTCCGGGAATTCAGATCTAAGCTCTGACCCTCCCACCCCTGGGGCCGACGATGATGACGACGACAGCAGTAATGAAGATGACGACACTCCGAAATCACACGAAGAAAGGGCTTCCAAAAAGTCCAATGCGCGGAAGAAAGCCGCTCCCTTAATTCCACCAGCCATCATTACCGTGCAACTCAGCGACGGAACAGTCGTCATTCGCCGTTTGAAATGCGGCCTACTCCTCATCTGCGTCGGGCCCTCAGTTCAGGATCCTCAGCACGACGCAAAATTTGATCAAAAAGATGCCAAATCGATCCAACAAGACACACAGTTCGATCAACAAGACGCCAGATCGATCCAACAAGACAAGAACGTCGTCACACAAGACGAGCAACTTGTTAAATTCGACGAGAACGCGAGTGAAGACCCAACAGGCAGTCCCGGTGCAGCCAGCGCAATCAGTGTGGGAAGCGCAGAAAGCCAGACTACAAGGAAGAGCGAGGACAGTGCGGGGCCCATCACCATCATCACCATGAGGCGACGCGCCGCTGATTTAGCATATTGGCTTGACGAAAAGCTCGCGACGTTAAAAGTTCCGGAGGATGATTTCGGTAAAGGCAAACATGCGGTTTCTCCTCCAAAACCTGTTTCATGATGAAGAAGGGCGAGGTAAAGACGTTTAATAATCGTGGATTTGACGACGAGTGAAGAACCTCGATGTCAATGAAAGCGCATTTAAAAAGGCGTTGGTGGGCAGGAGCTTATGTGCGAAGATCTGCGTTTGGAAATGCACTTCGGGAACTCTTCTTTTCATGCGTTTTCCTCTTCGACCACATATCTACTGTGTTGAAAGACGAATTAGCTAACCACTCGGATGATATCATCTCTTCAATTCGTCGCGTCCTACTTCTCGATACCACTTATATATAACGTGGCTTATTCTTTCTTACGCATATGTAACAAACACATAATAATGACGTAAATTTGTCAAGGACTAGCTCTCGGAAATGAACAACATATAATGTCACTGTTCGTTATTGCCAAAAAGACCTGTTCTGTACCACTGTGAGACGAAACTTCTCGGATCTCAGACTGCCGCTAGTCCGACCAAGACAACCCCTGATATACTACACGTCACGCGCTCCCTACGTAGGTATACCTTACCCATCCAAAATCGGCCTTGAATAAACAAGCATAGATGCCGCAATTCATGAACGACAAGTCACCTGCTGTGAACACTGTTCTCCAAACATGGTGTTGTATATAGGGCAGGGGGTGGTTAATGGAGCCCGTGACCCAAGGTGAGCCTCTGGACCGCCGGAGTTATCCGCGTGGAAAGTAAGACACGAGAGAAGCGAGAAAAGGGGAGTCAAACCGAACAGAGCGAGAGAAAAGGACAAGTGTAATGGTATGGCCTCTATAGATGCTGCCTAGGTACACGCCAAATACAGATACAAGATTACAAATACATGATAAAATAGAAAGGCATCCCAGACCGAAACCCAACATAGAGTAAATGCAAGCCCAGAATCAGCACATAAACGCCTCCATGGATATACGCACCCACCCAATAAAATTCCCAATAGCATATCGAAAAGCAGAAAACTAGACAAAAGACGAATGAAAGGAATTTCCATGAGAAGCGCGTATGCTGTCCCGCCCCAAATCAACCGTTAACTAATCCATACTCATCCGCATGATTCCATCATTGGTATCAGCCATCCCTTGAAGCCCTACCATCCCCTTACCAGACTGCCGCCCAGGCGTCCCAGCAGAGTAAGTGACCGAGTTACCGCCACTCACACTCCCGGCATCGCTCAGTGCGCTACTTCCTCCTCTTTCACCCCCCGCACTGCCGGCACGCGTACCCCACGGAACAGAGTCGCGCTGCAGGGGACTTTGCGGGATTGGCGAGTTATGAACACTCATACCGGGGCTTACAGCTCGCCGCTTGAAACTCATCGGGTCAAAATCGTCATCTCGTCGTCTCTTATTGTTGAAGCGCCAGGAGTAGTCCGCGGCACTTGGTCCTTGTGCATTGGAGTCGTAGGAAAACTAGTTACACAATGTCACGAGAGTCAGCTTCCGGGGAAAGCTCTTCATCACTATCACTGTGCAGGAACGGCAAAGACTGCGGGCAGGGGGGCTTACAGAGCCCCTGGATAGCCTTCCAGGTAATGGAGAATCCATAATGGCGTCCTCGCTCAGACCAGAAGAGGACTCTAGGGGGAGGAATGCAAGAGGTGGTGGTGTTGTTAGCGCACCCCCGACGCTACTTGATTCGGAGAATGCGTCCCCCATCATCTTGGGGTTCTTGAGGGCATATTGCTTGAAGTGGCTCGACGTTCCCGTGGACAAATCGCTCAAAACAGCCATGTCGTAGTCTTGGATGTCGTCAATGGTTTCGGTGTAAGTCAGATTTGGAGAGGACAATGCGCCGGTAGCTGTGACAGATTCGCTTGAAAGCGATGGTACGCGAGGCTTGCGCGTATCGATGCTCTCGCGCACTTGCTTCACCACTTCCGCTTCTCGACGTGTCTCCGCCTCAGCCGGGGCAACCTCTTCGAAAAGCGCTGCGCGAATTCGGGCAAACGTCTTAGTCTTGGGCTGATCAAAACAGGAGATTAGAATAACATTACCAGCATAAAAGTACGAAAAGAGATAATCGACACCTTAGACCTACCAAAAGATTCCTCTGACGCGTGACTGCTCGCCGAATGACTTTTCGGTTTCCATCTCCTCCGTGGCTATCGACATCACTCAACGATTTCACACTCTCGTCGCCATCAGCGGCAGAGATGTGTAATTGATTGGCTTGCCAGCTAATGCTTTCCCTCCGAGTATTCGCGGAGTTGCCAGACGGTGACTTGGAGATGGACGCAGTAGACATATTGAAACCCAGTCCCAGAGGACCACACATCTTCTTTTTGTATTGTTTCCGATATCGCTGTCGTTGCTGAAAATGCACCAGACTACCCATAGCAGGCGAGCCAAAGGGCCCAGCTTGTGGCAAGGCCGACGTGCTTCTGAACACTTGCGGAGTTGTAACGTAGGGCTCCTCCGTGTCCTCGTCCATGGCATCGTCAAAGCCAGAGGAACTTGATGAGTCCGACCTTACTAGTTGCTGAGGCGTGTTGCCAAGAGAGCTGTTGATGTTGACCTTTTCGCGACTATCCATTATTGACCACAATGAAGAGGAGCTTTGTTGAGGGGCGCCGAACTCGGATCCACAGCGAGGCATGCTCATGACTCGATTGTCGATGATCGGTGATGAGTCCGGAGACGACTCGGCCAGTGTCGAGTGATGTAGGCTGGTAGCTGCGCGAGAAAAGCCCAAACCGCGCGAGAGACGGGGCAGAATGTTGGCCGGAGAAGCATACGTATGCGAGGGATCGAGGTTCGGCGACAGAGGCGGTCTTGCATATGGATTCGAGGCAGTGGATGGAGGAGTAAATGGACGAGGCGGCATCTGGAGCGACCATCCCTCGACCTGGGTATGCCGCGGTGTGGCCGGCGGCTGCGCGTCTCTCACATCGATATCGTCTTTCGATATTCTTCGTGAAGTCTCGATGATTCGTGGCGATGAGGATAACTTGGACGGTGTTCCGCCGCCGTCGGATAGCGACCGAGCCTTGTTGGCGCGGGGCGACATGTCGTGGATGAAGGGCCCGGATTGACCATTGGCCATAACAGAAGCTTCGTCCATTGATGAATTTATCGAAATTCTTCGCCTCGATGCCTGCTGGAACTACTTCTTGCTGATAATGGCCTACCGAGAATGAGCAATGGGTGGCCTAGACGAAGCTCGTTACCCAGACGCAGGATCTGAGAACCCTGGTCGGCAGCGGTGCTCGAGGGTAGGTAGAGACGGCGCGTTTTTACGGCATGTGTATAGTCGCCAACACGGAGGTCTGACAACGGCACAGCCGGTTATGAAGATCATTCAGGGGCGCGAAAGGACGCAACAGCCCAGACCCGTTTGGTAAGAGAATGATTAAGCCATTGAGGTGCGAGGACCAGAAACACAGAATGACACGATGGGGCGCGATGGAGTCGAACGTTGCGACGAGACGCGTCTGTCTGGCCGCGGCTTTCCAGAATCTAATTGGCCGCTTATTGTAGCAGGGGGGATTGCCTACGGGTAGGACAGGTAGGAAGTATAGGTAGGTATGTACATTACGTAGGTACCTCTAGGTACCTCCGGAATTCCGGACTCGGGCCGCACAGACGACTGAACAGTGAAGAGTTGGATCATTGGATGACGCCGACCGTTTGCTGCATCGAACGGTTCAGTGATCCACTGATCACTGATGACGTCTGATGACTTTCAATGGCGGCGGGGCGGCTCCAGCGGCCAGCTTAGGTACCTAGGTACCTCTCTATACTGTAGCTGCCTGGGCTGCAGCATCGTCAATGGCTGAATGCTTCATGGAAGCTTCGATATTCCACGATTGCCACTTTGGCTTTTCCAACTCGCGACCGCACCAGCTTCAGGTCTGAAAACTGAAGACGCTCGATGAACTCTCTAAGCGCTGCACAACGCATTCGGGCCCTCACACATTTTCTGCAACCTTCTCCATCGCACGTCAGATTTCCTATTTCAAAGACACACTCAGGTATATGGCTGACACGAAGCGACGCTGCAAGAATGCAGGTTTAAATCCACAAACTGACATCAAATAGTGCGACGTCTAGCAGAAATGGCGGCCAAAACGGACACGAGCGCGTACAAGCTCAATCACACAATGTAAGACGAAACGGAGCCGCAGTGTTGACTGGTGAACATCTGACACCTCCCAGGATTCGAGTCAAGGATCCAAAGGCATCCGGTAAGTTTCCGGGCATCTACTTCCTGGGACCCCTCGAATCTGGGTATTAGAGTAAGATCACTGACCAGCACTATTCAAAGTGAAATTCTACGAATTCCTCGGCATGTCACTCGTTGCAAAGCGGGCCTTTCCGGATAACAAGTTTGATCTCTACTTCTTGGGATACAACAGTCCCAAAGCAGTCTCCCATGGCAATTCACAAGCCAACCGAGAAGGCGTCATTGAGTTGACACACAACTACGGCACAGAAAATGACCCTTCTTTCACCGTCAATACTGGCAACAAGGAGCCGTACCGGGGCTTTGGCCACACTTGCATCAGCGTCGACAATATTCAGGCTGCTTGCCAGCGGCTAGAAGATGCTGGATACAAGTTTCAGAAGAAGCTTACTGACGGCCGCATGAACAATATTGCCTTTGCTCTGGACCCTGATGGCTACTGGGTGGAGATCATTGGCCAAAACCCGGTTGAACAAACCACAAATATTAAGGATACCGATGTAGCCACGTACACAATGGTAAGATCGTTCTCTTCATCCCGAAAAATTAGTGCTCAACGGTTCGGTATGATCATTACATGTGGCTTGGTAAGCTAACCATGCAGTCAGAATCACACCATGCTTCGAGTCAAGGATGCTGAGAAGTCCCTAAAGTTTTATCAAGAAGTCATGGGCATGACCCTTTTCCGAACCTCAGAGAATCAGTCTGCTGGATTTAACTTGTATTTCCTTGGCTACCCAGGGGAGCAGGGCCCCCCCAACGATGAAAAGACTGCTCATCGTGAGGGTCTGCTAGAGCTCACTTGGAATTACGGTACAGAGAAGGACGAGAACTTCAAGTATCATAATGGAAACGACGAGCCTCAAGGTTTCGGTCACATCTGTAAGCCTTACAGTCTAAAACACCGTTGAAATTTTGGGTCGCGGTTCAAGCCCTGGGTACTAATTGGTGAAATAGGCGTGAGTGTCGACGACGTCGAAGCTGCCTGCCAGCGCTTCGATGACCTCGGCGTCAATTGGAGAAAGAGACTGACAGAGGGACGCATGAAGAATATCGCATTCATGCTTGATCCAGATGGATACTCGATTGAAGTCATCCCCAACGACAAGTACAGTGATAAGGTTCCAACTTAGCCGTCGAGATGAAGTAGATCACGATGGAAGATGAGTTCTGTAATGAGGGGACGATGTATATGAATCCTGATGGCAAAGCTAAGATGACTCGATAGACGAATGGAGGTAGTAGGGCAACCACTTGGTGGGAAATGGTACAATGATGTTTGACAACGGGTCAATCTGATCAGCGCCGCCACATGAGCGGTTACTTTGCATGAACTTCTGAGCAGTTTGTAAGCCGGAGTGCGACTTAAATAAACCTGATTGACACGTCAAATCAAATGTTCTTAACACGTGAGAAGCTTACACCTATCAGCTATACCTCGCGCGGAGCTAAGAGAAAAAAAAAAGGGGGGGGGGGGGGGG
>SRQH01000249.1:0-36336 GCA_018360345.1 Claviceps sp. LM84 group G4 | reverse complement strand
TCTTTCACACAGCTCAAGTCGTGATGATTTGCCTTGAGAAGCCAGGGGTAGGTGTATTGAGTGAAGTTATCGCGTGCGATCATCGATGGTCAAGATTCGAGAATGAGAGGAGGTACCTTTGAAGTATAGTTACAGATGAATTCGTTAGTGAAATACTTCCACGTCCGAATCGAGTAAGGCGTTGAGGCGTTCTAAAATCCTTGAGGCGTATTCTCATACTCCTCGACCACGACGAACCTGTTACACAGTGCGGAATCATCCATTGCAAATACCATTACAATTTACACCTAAGATGTGGCTCTGTACAGAGTACTGCTCATTAGGATCTTGTCATCATGTTGAGGCTTGACTGGCTACTACGCAACCTCCACCGCAGCTTCACAACAAATCTCAATCATGATAGCCGTTTTGCATAGAAGGGGAAACAAACATCTGCCCGTTCTTAGTACGCCCCTTTTGCGTGTCTATTACATAAATACAGAGCTCTCGAACTATCCCGTAAAGTTTCAAATACCTGTACTACTATCGGCATTGCGCCGCAGCTTGACAATAAGCGCCGAGCCAGGTGCTGACTTGTTCGCTGATTATTATTTCTTTATGCACTCGTCACCCAACATCAGCTCCCACAAGAATTGAGACATACATTCAAACAAGTAAAAAATCCCCCCAAGCAGCTTTCTACTGAGAAAAAGATAGTTCTTCAGCTTTGTTTGCATTCAGCAGCCTCCTGCTTAGGTTTTCCAGACTCGTCCTAGGAAAGTATGGTTAGCTGATTTATAATCGACGTAGGCCTTTTATTCCAACGACTAACCTCTTCATCAGACTCTTCCTCATCGTCGTGATCCTCACTCATGTCATCCTCATCCTCATCGTCGTCGTCGAAATCTTCACCATCCAATCCATCGTCATCAGAATCTTCGTCGTAAAACGCCAGAGCTTCACCGGTAAACCAATCAATTGCGCGGGGAATCAGCTTCTCTTTGATATCTTCGCCGAGTTGATAGTCAAGTTCCAGGCGGTCTTCTATGTCGCCTACCGCATCATCATTATCAACATCATCACCTTCGCTTGGGGCTTGTGGTGGGGAGAAGAAGTTGAAAAATGATTCGGTCGGAACTGTCTTCTTCACGATACGGGTTTGATTGGTATCTGAGCTACTATTAGTAGGATGTTCCAGTGGAGAATTATAAACATTGGAGGATCGAGCTATCACAGAACTGTAGGACCTACTCTTATTTCTCTGCTTCTTGGCTTCAACGCGCACTGTCAAATCTTTGCCAGGATACCATTCAATTTTATCACCCTCTGCGTGATCGTAAATGAAGTCGCCACCATAACCGCTCTCAGTTTGGTAATAATATGTTTTGGTGATAATCTTGTTGCTGAAGTAGTCGTTTTCACTGAATTCAAAGATGAGGCGAAACCCAGGCTTTTCAAGGTATTCCATGCGAACGTCAGTCAAGTGCTTGAGGGCAGCCTCATCACGATCGGTGATCATTTCAGCAAGTGTAGTCTGGTTTTTCATGGCAGAAAGCCAAAACTCGGGAATACCGGCCACGTCCTCGGCGGCTTCGTTCTCTGACTGTGCATTGGCATCGGTGCTATCTTCAGCTTGGAGCTGCACTTCTTCTTCATTCTCGCCAGTCTTGACTTCGTCCTCCGTAGGTTCTGCCTTTCCGTTGACGATCGCGGCACGTTTCTCGTAGAGCGGTGTGAACTTGGCAAAGTACTTTTTTTCAAGTTCCAGCACCTCTTTCTGAAACTCGTCCTCAAGCTTCGAGTGTTCTTGCTGGACTGCTCGAAGCCCAGCTACTCTGCGGCGCACAGGAGGCGGAAGAGATTCGATGTACCCAGAAGAGCGACCGATGAGTGAACCTAAGCGGCCGTGAATCATTTGCACCAGCTTGGGGTTTTGAGCAAAAATGGCGGCAGCTGCGGCGCGGTCCATTTCCTCTGCGGTATAGTTAGACTATATATTCGACGACATAATTAGCACTGGAGAATATCCATACCTTCTTTGATGCTGGCTACGCCAGGCTGTTGAGCATGGGAAGAGATTGGCGCATTGGTAGCCGGAGTGTTTTGCGGCGTGCTGGAGGTGGGGTAATTAGCACTACAGGAGAAATCGTATCATCGGGTATTAGCAGGCCGCTTACGGTGCCGTTAGATCGGGTCGCTTGTTTCGAATCGGTTCAGCCATTTTACTTGCTTGTCAATTCGGAGTGTGATAGCAAGCGATGGTATGGTGGATGGAATAAAAGATTGTGGAAGGGGTTGTAGAAGATGGGGAATGAAGAAGGTTGAGACGAAAGCCCGCTCTTTTGGCGATTGGCTGAATTTTGGTGGGGTTAGTGGAAAGAAAAACTTGGCTGAGGGCAGAACCGGCTCGTTGGGCGGCCCAGCCATGCAAAAAAATGAAAGCTCTGCGTACATACCTACCTATGTAATCTATTATGTAGCAGAGCAGCCGCGAGGTTATTCAGAATATGGCCTTAGTCTAGCCCGAATTGATTGAAAGAGAAAATGAAAACAATTCGGAAGTTGCTGCGGATGGCTTACATACTTCTAGGTATATGTACTCCGTATGTACAAGAAGAAGAATCCACCGATCTCTCATAGTTCAACGGCGCTGCGATAAATCCCACAAAGGTGTGTGACAAATCGACGAAGATAACGGGAAAATCAATTCGAAAGCCCTTCGAAAGAAGAGTAACAGAAATCACCGCCCCTCTATCGCTCTTCGCGAAGCAAGGTCCTCGCCCCGGAGCGCAGCGTAGACCATTTCACTATCAACGGCGAACGCCAAACAAAACCATACTACGGAGTACATATACATATCGCAACATACATACCTATATTATGGTAAGTTGATACAAACTTACAGGCTCCGTCCTAACCTTCGGCCCCGTTTACGCCCCTTTCTTGCCCCCCGAGCAGAATGAGATCGAGCAGGACTTCTGCGTAAAAGTGACGCTATACCTAATTCAGCACCGTCGAGATGCATAAACCGTAGACCCCTGAAAATGACCCCTGCAGGCGAAGTATCGCGCTAGACCAGGGTCTTAAGCTCGCCATCTTCTGCTCCAGGAGCAGGATTTGTATGGGAAATTCATGAAATTCGCTCCAGCCTCCGAGGTGCATCACAGGCTGCTCGATTCAAAAAAAACTTGTCCATTTGCGGCCGAAAACCCACCTCTGACCACCACCAAAATGGACGCCACTGGCAAGTCCACTGGCAAGTCCACTGGCCACAAATCATCGATGTTTTCGATGACTTCGCAAACTGTGAGGCAGATGGCGGCTGGGTCACAGGCAGAGTATTAGGCTGCGGGCGCGCAGATGTATCGGGCTCCGCGGTCTCGACGTCGGCGTCGCCTCCGTTGCGTTGAGTAGACTCACCGTCAACCTCCAGCTGTTGCAACTTGCTGCATCAGATCGTCGACGATTTTACTACCTATGTACCAGTGACCACAGTACCTAGATCCAATCCTGCAGTCGTTTCCGTCGTTTCGGGCGCGGAAAAACGTTTCTACAATGTACCAGGGTGACCCCCGTCGAAATCCACAGTACATCGACTAGCTTCCTATGTACTAGCGGCTTGGAAGTTGGCAGCACATGTCACTTTGGCCCAAAATTTCTGCTCGATTTCAATTTATAAAAAGGGGCGTAAACGAGGCCTAAGAACAGCAGCGGAGACTCGATTCATCGAAGTTGCCCCCGCAATCGGCGCTTTAGTCATCAACCCGACAACTTTAGTACATAGGCACATATGTCGCAAGGGCCGATGATTCTGACGTTAACCTTACCTATTCCATAGTAGAGGTGAGGGATGGAGGGGGAAATCTTGTACCTATTTCTATGATTATAATATTGCCGCGACAGCATCTAAATATCCTACGCTAACATTGTCGCCGTCTGCGCCAATGTCATCGCCAGCGTCGTCCTCATCTTAACTTGGAGCGATCACCAAATCCGAGCTCCACGAGCTCGCAACTTTCTGCTCTGGTAATGTATCTGGCACCTTCAAGTTTCTCCAAAGGTTTTTTGATGCGCGTGATGCATCTGCATGCCAGTCGCGCATCCCCGTGATCCTTCGACTATCGGAGAGCTTCGCCAGTAGCCCTGATATTCGTCGTAGTAGATGGCATGGTAGGCTAATCCGGGTTGACGAATTCCGCAGCTGAAAGACGCCGCTTTATGCACTGGCCTAAAGGCGCCGATGGATCACCTTGTAATGGCAGTGCTCCAGACTAAACGCCGTGTCGAGCAGCGTGGGATCACGGCAATACAATCAGGTGCCTAGGCCAAGGCGCTCTTTTTCCTCAGCCTTAATGATTAGGGGATCGTGTGACCCAAGGGTAAGAAAGTGAGCTGTTTGAACCACTGCAAGCGCTCTGTGAACGGAGTTTGCGAAGTATCTGGTCATCTCCCCCTTCTTTGCAAGAGGTCATGTCATATCGTCTTTGCAAGCACGTTGGTATCGGAGTACCACTCGCTTCAGGGCGCCATCTTCTTTAATGCATCGATTCATTACCTCTCACGGTCCGTATGGTCTAATCCTGCTTCAGCCGGCCCGGTTGATCGGCAGCCCGCGTGTAGCTGCTCTCAATATCGTTGTGTAGGGACACGGCAGCAATCGGGAACAATCCGGCATTCATGATGCTACTATATCAGAAGAGGCATATTGAATCGATGCGTCTTGTACATGCAGTCACCTTGGAATACATTAGGGTGCTTCACTGCTTCCTAGGTAGCTGAACGCCGATTCGAGGAGCGACGAAGAGACATGGAATCCAGCCGTCATCATCAGCCCGAGGGACTGCGACAAAGACCGCTTCATCGCGAGCCAATCGACCGGCCCCCAAACATAGCTCGATTATGAGCTTGGAGTAACTTCAGACATCCAGAATCCCTGACTTCGGAGGTCGTAAGGATCTGATAGAACTGACACGGGCGTCCCATAGAGAGTACACAGTTTTGAGCGGGACGTACAGTACCGATAAAGTTGTTATTTGTTGAAGACTGAAGCGGCGATTGCGGCGATTGGGGGTGCCGGTCAGTACACCAGGCCCTGAATTATCTCATGCGGGATCTCTCGTCCAAGGTCGGCTAGGTGCCGCAGGTTGTCATTCACCACTGACTCCTGAGAACCTACATGCAGCTTGGTAACCCTTGGCGTTAACCTGACATGTTGTGTCGGGAGGCAAGGCGGAATCGATGGTTGTATGTACCCAAGTTCCTGATTCAAAGTTTGGAATCATCCCTTCAGGAAGAGATGGTGGGTCAAACATGCATTTTCTGCGACAATGTTCACACGGCGTATCCGTGATTCCGTACGGAGTACAGAGTATGTACAGAAAACAATGCACAATATTCGTCAGTACAGTACACACTACTCCGTATGTACCTATGTTCCAAATGCCTCAAGAATAATATGTATAATACCTATAGCCTTCCGGCTCCTATCGCGAGCAAGTCTTGGGGACGCCGTTGAGTGGGTTTTTTCCCACTTCGAGTTCCAATCAGTCGCACCTTGGCAAAAAAGGTACAAGGAACTAGATCAGGCTTACTCCGTAGATTTGATAATAAAGGGTAATAAAGATGATCAACTCAGCACGTGTGCTACTGTGGTCTCTCATCTGTCCTTGACTTAATTACCATACCTTGGATTATTGACTATATGTACGGATACTAAGTCACTACGGAGGGTCACAAAGATTGTTGCTGAAGCCAAAGGTATATTATAGAGTATCCCTGCAATATTATCACGGAGATTTCGTGCTTGACGAATCAGGCGGTGGTATCGAGTACAAAGAAGGCAGGGTATGATGCACTTCGGACCTGTTAGGTACCATAGGTAGCAGAAGTCGCCATGGAGATAGCTCCTGGCCTCAGATGTATGTCTGTCGGAGGTCATTGTGTAATTAGTTACGAGATCGGGGTCCTAGTGGCTCAGAGAGAACCTCAAATCTCAGAGATACTTGGAGAGACAAAGTTGTTTATTGTGTTTTTAGAATTGGAAGCATATCAGTTTCAGGCCGCAAAGAGCGATCCTCGCCACACAGCTAGGTACAAAACAGTACCTACTAGAGTTTACTATTGACAGGGCTTCTTATCTTAGCGCGCACTGATAAGCTCTGGCTTCACTGTTCAGCAACAATTTTTGTACATACACAGTACGGAGTACATAGGTAGTTTTGTAGGTATATGTACTTCTGATACCCTTTTTATTATTACCCCTACCGAAAACGACCCTTGATCCTTGGCGGCAACGACGAATGGAGGTATTAGGATCTGCCCATGCGCCCTTGCGCCAAGAGAATGGCAAAGCAGGGGTGGGGCGTTGGCTACCTAGGTACCTAGCTTTCCTGCAGTAGGAATAATAGGATATAGGTAGTAGGAGGTAGGTACCTACAAGCTACACCTATGTACTTAGGTAGAGTAGGTAGGTACCTACCTCCTAGGTAACGCACTCGGAACACCCCACCATTGGATTGCTTGGCCTCAACCAAAGACATTTGTGTTCTCTGTCCCGCCCAATCTCTCCTCTACTCCGTAGACTCGCTCGCTCGCCCTTCTCGCTCGCATCCTTCTATAGTCTCTTGCCTCAAGCAAACCCAGCAGCTTGACGCAGAGTCTATTTATCTGTCTATCCATTCATCCTACGGCCTTATTGACGAGCTAATTCCTCAGGTCTGTTCCTTTTCTTGTTGCCACTGCTAGCCCCCACCGTTTTGGTAGCTTCCCAACCTTTGCCCCTCACCGTCCGTTGGCAGAAGAGAAGTCTGTCTTTTATCATTCCCATTCCTCAGACTACTCGAGCTACCTGATCATTTTATCATAAGCTAGAATCACTATTAAAGCCCTTTTCTTTTTCGACAGAACAGACACGACACATCTCTCACAATGGCGACTAGTCAATCCCACTCGGTTAGCATCATGGCCGCGGCCCAGAAAGACCACCTCGACACCGGCGGCAGAGTCGCCTGGTTGGCTTCGCTTGACACTACATATAGTCCCGAGCGCAATTATCGCCGATCTGCCATTATCTGCACGATCGGCCCTAAGACCAATTCCGTCGATGCCATCAACAACCTACGTGACTCTGGGCTTAACGTGGTCCGGATGAACTTTTCACATGGTTCATACGACTACCATCAGTCTGTTATTGACAACACGAGAGAAGCTGTGAAGTGCCATGCTGGTCGCCCCGTTGCCATAGCTCTTGACACCAAAGGCCCTGAGATCCGGACTGGAAACACTAGAAACGATGAAGATATTCCCATCTCGGCCGGCAAGGTGATGAACATCACCACCGATGAGAAGTATTCTACCAGCTGTGACACCGAGAACATGTGAGTCTTCAGTCTCCCCTCCGCCAAGACAAATCGCCTTGTCATCTGCGACTCTCTACGCACTTTCAACACGACCAAGGACTGACGTGTCTCTCGAATTGTAGGTATGTCGATTACAAGAACATCACCAAGGTCATCGAGCCTGGCCGTGTCATCTACGTCGATGATGGCGTCTTGGCCTTCGATGTGCTCAGTATCAAGGACGACAAAACTGTGGAGGTCCGTGCAAGAAACAACGGCTGCATCTCATCGAGAAAGGGGGTCAACCTACCCAACACAGATGTCGATCTTCCGGCTCTTTCGGAAAAGGACAAGGCCGACCTGAAATTTGGTGTTAAGAACAATGTTGACATGGTATTTGCATCTTTCATCCGCCGTGCTCAAGACATTAAGGACATCCGCGCGGTACTGGGTGAAGAAGGCAAGCAGATTCAGATCATTGCCAAGATTGAGAACCGCCAGGGTCTGAACAACTTCCCAGAAATCCTGGAGGAGACCGATGGTGTGATGGTGGCACGAGGTGATTTGGGTATTGAGATTCCTGCTGCCGAAGTCTTCGCAGCACAGAAGAAGCTCATTGCTATGTGTAACATTGCTGGAAAGCCTGTCATCTGCGCGACCCAGATGCTCGAGTCTATGATCAAGAATCCCCGTCCCACCCGCGCCGAGATCAGCGATGTTGGCAATGCCATTACTGATGGAGCTGATTGTGTCATGCTGTCTGGTGAGACGGCCAAGGGCAGCTACCCTTGTGAAGCTGTGCGAGAAATGCACGAAGCGTGCCTGAAGGCCGAGAACACCATTCCTTATGTCTCGCATTTCGAAGAGATGTGCACCTTGGCCAAACGCCCGGTGAAAATCGTCGAGTCTTGTGCCATGGCCGCCGTACGAGCCTCACTTGACCTCGCTGCCGGTGGTATCATCGTTCTCTCAACCTCTGGAGAGTCTGCGAAACTGCTTTCGAAATACCGTCCTGTTTGCCCTATCTTCATGGTCACTCGAAATGCAACGACTTCCCGGTTCGGTCATCTTTATCGTGGAGTTTACCCATTCCTATTCCCTGAAGCGAAGCCGGATTTCAACAAGGTTAACTGGCAGGAAGACGTTGATAAACGCATCAAGTGGGCTGTCAATCACGCACTGGAGCTCAAAGTTCTTGCACCTGGTGACACTGTGGTTGTTGTGCAGGGCTGGAAAGGAGGCATGGGCAACACCAACACGCTGAGAATTGTCCGAGCTGACCCTGAGCATCTGGGAATCGGACAAGCCTAAAATAGAAGACGAGACACTGTATTTAATGGCGACCCCGTAGGGAAATTGAGTGGGTAATGAGCCGGGGTTGCTCTCATTTGATATCCATTGTGCACAGAAAATTCTGAATAATGAACAACCACGTTCGAACACTGACGGCTGAACAAATTGCTCTTCCCATCTGAAACAGATTATGTACTCAATGTTTTTTCGCACTTTGTACGAATATCCTAAATTGGAAGCCGAAGAGGGGCAACAGGTGCAGCAACTTGCAACTTGCAAGGTACCACTCAGTTCAACCGCAACTAACAGGACCCTGTGGACTGGCACAAGGGAGTGTAGCTCTGGCTCTTCGACACCAACACGGGTTTACCACGAACCTGGCTCAGTGCTTCTTAGAGTTCCTACCGCTCCCTACCTACATGCTGGATGAAGGAAGCGTTTGAACCAAGTACCACTACACAAGCTTCCCCATTCGTAGATCCCACGATCGCGATCGTTTTGTCTAGCCTAGAGGTGCAGTCCTCGAGCAGGTTGAAGAGGGATTGATGACGCTAGATCTAGATCCAATGGTGCCTCACCGGCCCTCATCATTTGCTTCCCTGTGCGTTTAATGGTGTCCTCAGTTCAGGATATGGCAAAACGACAACGGTGGCCATTGATTGCTCACTATCATCACAATATTGCCGTCCAAGGTCGGCAGAGTCTCCGTTGTTGCCTCGAGACTCTCATGGCAGACTTTCATTGAACCTAGGCAGTATATTTCACGTTCTCTCGAAATTTCCTGTACCAGTAAAGGTCGCTATCATATCGACCGAACGGGAAAGGAAATGAGGTATCAGAGGTGTAATGCGTAGCGTGTTCGGACTGGCATGCATTGGTAACCACAAAGGCCCAAAGTGATGGCGCAGCCGTCTGGCCAACTTCTTTCAGGGTCTTCTTTAGTCTTTTTTAAAAGACTGTGGACTGTGCAACATGCATTTGATAGATCGACTGTGGTGCAAGCGATGACAAGTTCAGTAAGCATTCCATAAGCTTCAGCAGTTCAGTAATCTCCTAAGCACGCTTGTATGTTGCTTATGACTACAGTTTTGCTCCCATTGTGTTGTTCTGCTCTGACGACTCCCTTGTACTGAAAAAAAGAGTGGCATAGGGATCGCTATGAGATTGTGTTATGCAAGTTGGGGCATTCGACTAAATTTTGCTCTTTATATACGAAATCACCAATTCAACTCCTACGCTTTATTGTGTCTAATTCCCCGGCAAATTTGCCAGCGCTTGCCGGAGGATCTTTTTGCAAACTTTTCTTTCCGACTCCCGATCACCAAATGACCGGTCCTCGCTTGGTGGTAGAATGCATCAGACTCAGCTCTGGAAAAGAGCATGCGACCATCGAGTGTTCACCTCGCCGTCATGAACGTTGGGGACTGTGGCCAGACACGGCAAGGATGCATACGTAACCATTACACACCGTATCTAATCCGTGGCACAGATAATGCAGAAAGCAGACAGTTGTGAACTTGTGATACCAGTAATGTAGCCTTGAGCCACAAAGACATACCAAATCATATGATAGCAGAAAGTTTACACAATGTGCGCCGATATGAAGATGCGATTCATGTCGGTGCATACCTGTGCCCTTGGTACCTGCGTAGTGCGTAGGCAATTTGATTTGTGACACATCACCAGCGCGACATCTGAGAAACACAAGTTCCCGGCCCCGCTGTATGATATATGTAAGAAATACTCCTCAATGGTCATTCAACAGCTTCGACTGCCGATTGCCAAATTTGTAGCAAACTTCCAAGTGCCCACGATGCGGGCCTCATTCTCCCTGACTTGTTTCGAGTATTAAGAGCCACGGAGCGGTCCGATAGAGCCGCGTATCTACTTCGACTTCGACGCAGCCTTTTCGGCTTGGGCCCGCTCATAGATCCAGTCGTTCAACCCGTTCTTGTTCCTATATTTTTTGCCTGCGTCAGAGTCTCAAGGAATCCGAGGCACTGCACGATACGATTACCCACCTCGCAATCTCTATGGCGTAAAATTGCATTCGCGGGACTATAAATAGGGAGTGTTAGAGGACAGGGTACTAGGCACGGTTGATCGAAGGGATATAGAGTCCTACCAAATATAGTATTGCTCTCCTCGTACTCCATCTTTGGACTATTTCGAACCATGGTTCCAAAGTTGTAGTCATCGATCTTCTTCTCATACACCATCATGAAGCTTCTCCAGCGCCCCTTTCCATCCTTGCTCTTCATTTCATCTTCATCGATAGTGGCCTCGGGATTGAATTCGGGAAATGCTTCTTTGAGATGGTCGTATATCTCATCGTCCAATTTTGTAAGTCGCAAGCTTGAGCCCCTAACCTTTTCAAGAATTGACCAGTATGTCTGCATATGTTGAACGACTGCCCATAGCTTTAGCGAGCGGGATCATTGGCACGAGCGTATGCAACGAATAATTGGTGGCGCACCTTTGACAGCAAACTGCTTTTCCATCTGCATTTCAATCGTTAAGGTCAGCGTCGCAAATGAGGCTTGGCCACGTCAAGGTCATCACGCACATCCTCCATATTTCCTGCTTGCTCCGCGTCGAAGCCTTGGGGCACATGTCCCCCCGAGACAGACATGCTCTCCATTGGATCCATTTTGGTGATGGTAGATCGTCTCAAAGTTCCCGGGGCGCGTTTTGATTCTGCCTTATCCAAAGTTGAGAGAGATAGCAGTCAAGCAATATCACTGCAGAGGCCACGAAAAAAATGATGCGATCGAATTCGTCCGCGTACCAACGTGGGGTTAAAAGTATGTACCTCTTTGGAAGTTTTCTTGGAGGGGCGGTCAGGTACCTAGGTAGTACCTACCTGGTACCTATGACATATGTATTCCGTACGGACTATATGCATATGCACATTGTATGTACATTGTATGTACATATCTTGTACATAGGTACCTATGTCTACCTCTACCTGTGTTTGAAGGAGGACCCACCTTGTTCGTTATCTTTGCGGCTTGCCTGTGATTTTCATCAACTTTCCCTCTCGAGTTTTAATCATCTTCCTACCCCTCATTTGCAAGTTTGGCGCGAGCAACTCGACACTTTCGTTATTGTCAGTATCCTGTTTCAATTATCATTCTTTCTCGTTCTCGAACTCAAGATGATATCATTCGGACATTTTCCGAGGCTCGAAGTCTGAAATCCAGATTGATGTTGTTGTCATGCGATCAGTTTGTCCGATGAAAGGGTGTGAAGAGATGGATTTATTGGTTCTTGTTGTTCTGGAGTCAAGAAAGGGAAGGAGCACTGCTATGTACTTGCATGTGAACTTTTACGGAGATTGTTCCGGCATCTTCGATTCAACATCAGAGATACTGAGCTGTTTGGGTTTTATGATAACCCTGAGAGGAGCCTGCGAGGTCTGCCTCTTGTTTTTAAAATGAAATAATGCGTACTGTTTTTCTAGTTAGGAGATACCTAGCTCCTAATAATAAAATCATCAACAAAGTTCTCTCCCATTCAGTGTTCTATATTCTTTTGGAGCAGTTAGATCCTGCAAAGATTCTTTGTAGGGCAGATCTATCTGTTTGTCCACGATCGTATTCTGTTTCTCACAACGCCCTTCTTTTCCTTTGGAGCAGTCAGATCCTACAAGCGTATTTGTGGGGTAGACCTATCTGTCCGTCCACGATCACCGTTCGGCTTCTTCTGTTTTTGTTGTTGACCCTTGAGTATACGGAGTAGAGCACTTCGACCTTGTTGGCACCCTCATCACTTGCATGTTGCACATTCTGTGCAGTATATTATACATCTCTACATATGTAGTTACACCAGTCTTAGTCGACCTCACCTGCATTTTCAATTTCAAGACAATACCTAGCTAAGATATAGAATTGGTAGGCCTCGCACTGCGTGCTACGCAGCACCCTGTCTGCTTGTACCTTTGTCCCTTTGTGTCACGAGTCTACGACACTTCGCTAGTCAGAAGCAACAGCAACACACAATAGTAAGACCACACAATCTCGCAATTTGTATAGTATTATTCTCAGAACCAGCGATCACAAGGAGGAATCAGAATTTTAATTCGGCATGCCTCACTGCAAAGAAAACATAGCTTCCGCGGGATGTCCCACTGTCATCATGAAAATACGACATATTTCTTCTCGATATCGAGCCTTCGCTGGACAGACTCCTTTTCCATTCCATTGAGCGATCGTTCATTCAGACATGCATCTCAGGCGCATCTTATCCAGCTCAGACCAAAGTGTTGATTCGGCTGTCCCAAATCGGCCGGGCTCCCGTAAGACCATCACTCCCTGCTCTTGGACAAGTCTGTTTGCGTTTACAAAGAAGACTCATGTGGGGATTCTCTTGGCTGCGCTCGCAGCAGCAGCTTGTGTTGCATCCCTTCGAACAATTCTGTCGGTGTTATTAGGGCGCATATTTGGAGTCATATCTCAGCTCGGAGATAAATCACGTTCCGGACAATCCGCCACTGCGGAGATTTCAAAATACTGCATTATTCTCTTAGGACTCGGCTTCTGTAACTGGGTGTCAAACAGCTCCTTTCTCACATTTTGGATGATATTTGGCGAGCTTCAGGTCATTGAAGTCCGGAAAGAGGTCACTTCTTGTCTACTGTCCAAGAATATCGAATGGTTCGGACAGCTCAAAGATGGCGTTGAGGGCCTGCACATCAGAATTAATACGTAGGTCCAGGAGCCAGCAGACTTGGAGACAGGATAATAGCAATTTTGAGAGTCTCCTAGCTAATCCGAGTCTTCAACAGACAGACCCACGATCTCCAGTCAGCACTGTCACAAGTGTTAGGTTGGGTTATATGTGATACCATCAGCTCATGTGCTTCCCTTGGCATCGCGTTATATTATTCATGGAAACTGACCTTGGTACTCTTGTCTACCCTTCCCGTTTCGTTCATGGTACTTGCTCTATCTACTCGCAATATCGACTCCGACGTATTGCTTCAAAAACAGTGGTTGCAAAGTGCTTCCTCAGTCGCCGCCTCCTCCCTCAGTGGCATTGACATTGTCCAAGTATTTTCTGGCTCAGGTCGAGAAAAGAGACTCTACGGCCGTGCTCTGAGACTTGCCGCATGCCACTTCGTGGCACAAGCTCGCTGCAACTCTATTCAAAGGGGATATGTTGCCTTCTGGTCGATGTCCATTTTCGTGCTGGGATTTTGGTATGGGCTCGGTCTGATCGAACAAGGTCTCTCGCCCGGACACGTTGTGACAACATTTTTTGCGGTGATCACGGCACTTCATGGATTTGAATCATTCGCTAGCCATTGGCTCGTGCTATCCAAAGGAAAGTCCGCTGCTCGATTTCTCCAGAATCTGGCTCGGTCAGAGCATGTTTCAGATGCCTCGGGCCGTTATAACGGCCATGTTGAATTGCATACATGTGCTGGAAATCTTCAGCTGGACCAGGTAGGTTGCTAGTCTCGATGGTGCTTTATATTCCCTGACTCAGACTGACAATGAACGAAGGTCGAATTTGCCTACCAGGCAAATGCCAAACACAAGATTGTAAAGGGAGTGACTATGAAAATACCGCCAGGCCAATTGACGTTTCTGGTAGGAGATAGCGGGTCAGGAAAAAGCACACTATGCAGCCTCATGGCCAACTTGCTTATGCCTATCGCCGGAGACGTGCTAATCGATGGATGTTCTATTGACCAAATCCAGCCAGGCTGCCTGAGCAGACATGTTTTGTTAATCGATCAGACCAGCTGTGTCATTAACGATTCTCTCTTTAACAATGTGGCATTTGGGTCTACGTGCCCACAAATTGTCTCGGCGACGGAAGTTCAACAGGCCTGTGCTTTTGCCAAACTGGAGTCCACGGTATCGCAACTTCACAGCGGGTTAGCTACCATCGTCGGCTCAAAGAGTCCTAACCTCAGCGGTGGACAGAGACAAAGGCTTGCCTTGTCACGGGCTTGGATTCGCGACCCCGCGATACTGATACTTGATGAGCCAACGAGTGCTCTGGATCCTGCCAGCCAACTTCTAATCATGAATGCCATCAGGGAATGGCGCAAGGACAAGACCACAATAATTGTTACACACGACATGTCAAATATAAGAGACGAAGATTTTGTCTTCATCATAGAAAGTGGTATGATCAATCGACAAGGACGCATGCGAGATCTTCAAGATGCCGCTTCAGAGCCATTCGTTTCACTTCGGCGCAGTACATCGGATCAAGCAGGCATCGAGCCGGCTTCAAATAGACTGCATCATTCTTCGGAAGACCGAACTTATGCTTTGACCGAAGTCCCCAGAACAGACCTTCAACGCGCCGCATCATCTTCATATTCATTTCAGATAGATGAAATGCGCAAGAGCTTCATCGATGGTTGGCGCATAGCAGATGATTTTACAAGAAAGCAACAACAGTTTTCAGCCTACTTGGACAGACACTTCTGTACAGCTGACCCAAGCTTCTCACTTGAAGGGCCTGAATCCCGTGAGGAATCAGAGTTTTTTTCAAGACAAAGAGGTGGTAGCTCCATTATCCCATCTGATTTGAGTTCCAGAGACGGAAGTTGGATGACGATGCAGGTTGACTGCAAGAATGACATTGCGAACATCGAAAAGCAGACCACACCCCCAGACACGCCGCCATGTGACTCTGTTCGAGTACTAGCGTCCACCGTATGGACATCTCTGGGCCTCAAAGATCGTCTTTGTTTCTCCTTGGCTCTCTTGCTCTGCTTGCTATCTGCAGCTTCGACACCTGTGTTCTCCTTCTGCCTGGCCAAGTTGATGGGTGCGATGTGGTCCAGGACAGATAAGCTCCAACAAGGGCTCAGGTGGGCAATGTATCTCATCGGGATTGCCATAACTGACGGCGTTTGCACTGGCGGAGGCCACTTTCTGTTCGAAAAGATTGGCCAGATATGGATTGATCGACTTAGGCAAGACATCCTTGGCAAGGTGCTGGACCAGCCGAGATTGTTGAGATGTCATGCGACACGAGACATTACGAAACAGCTCAATCGATGTCTCGACAGAAATGCTGAAGACATGCGCATCATAATGAGCAAACTTTTGCCAATTTCGCTAGTCGCAGTGGCAATCCTGGGCATATCCATTTCATGGGCAATGACAATGTGTTGGAAGCTTGCACTGGTCGCGCTCGCGCCTCTGCCTCTGTTTGTACTGACTATCAAGATGTACGTCAAAGTCAGTTCAAAGTGGGAGCACAAAAGCAATGAAGCTGCTTCGGATTTCAGCGCCATCTTGGAAGATGTTCTGCTGAACTCCTCCTTCATCCGAGCCTTCGGATTAGGCCCGTACTTTGACGGAAAGCAAAGTACTACGGCAAAGAAGGCTTGGCAAATAGGACTTCGAAGAGCGCTCTACGCCAGTCCATGGTTTGGACTTTACCAGTCCATCACTTTGCCTCTCATTGCACTGATATTTTATTACGCCACGTCCCTAATATCGCAAGAAACGCGCGATATAGACGTCAACGATATTGTCCAGGTTGTAAATCTCCTTCTTTTTAGCATCGGCACGTCCCTGGAGCTTCTGAACGGGCTTCCCCAGCTCACGGCCGCACGCGTGACAGCAACAGAACTTCTCCGTTATACGGGGGTGACGATAAACGCCGACGCGAGCGAAGGAAATTCAGTACGACCCGACTCTCCATTGCCAGTCCAGATGAGAAGTGTTAACTTAACCGCTGCTCAAACTTCCGCCAGGATCCTGAGAGACATAAGTTGCGATATAAATCCAGGCTCGTTTGTAGCCATTGTTGGACCATCTGGCAGCGGCAAAACCACAATGCTGTCGCTTCTCCTCGGTTTAACTACACCGGACATCTCTTGCAAGACTAATGATCAAACCCCAGAAATTCCACTTCGTTTTGGAGGTGTTCCATACCCCATTCTCGACTTACAACACGTGCGCTCAAAAATGGCATATGTACCACAGCAGCCATTCTTGTTTCCGGCGACCATTCGAGATAACATTGCATACGGCATCTCCACTACATGCCCCATGTCTGTTCAGGAAATAGTGACCCAGGCTGCGAAAGCATCAGGCATCCACGATTTCATCATTTCGCTTCCCGATGGCTACGACACAGTCGTTGGCGACGGGGGACAGGCATTGTCGGGTGGGCAGGCTCAGCTAGTCAACATAGCTCGCGCGTTGGCGAGGCGGCCTCGTCTTATCATCCTGGACGAGCCATCGAGTGCTCTGGACCCTGAGAGCGCTGCGCATGTCCGCGAAACCCTGGCCTTTTTCACTCGATCATCTAGCTGGCAACAAGACGGCATGGCCGTCGTCGTAGCAACTCACAGTATCGAGATGATGCGAATGGCGACAAAAGTTTTGGTCTTGAATGAAGGCTTCATGATCGAGCAAGGGACATATGAGGATTTGATGACAAGGCGACGGCATCTGTGGAGACTAGTCAATCAGCCAAAGGAGAACGTATTTGCTCCAAATGACACTTGACATCCCTCATTGGGATTCGAGTCTGGTGCTCAATATCATACAAGAGCACTTCCCTTAATGAGCATCGTGAACGACTAATACGTACTTTTTTCGAACATGTATAAATTCTTGCCAGGCCTATAATTAGTCTTGATATGTGATGTGTAAATGCTATGTCGTCGTGGCGAAGGTGGTGGAAAACCTCACTTTCACACTCCACGTATATACTGCTCCACCAAGTGGCGATTTTTTACAACTCGGTTGTTCAATTTGCATGTCTCATCTCCGCTTAGATCGCAGGAAAGTCTCCCAAGTCACGGAGGGCCTCTGGGGAGTGACGACGGACCATGGTCGGGTGGGCTCTACCCATACATGTGCTGCTGGTCGTCTTTGCCGTCTTGCTGGCTGTTCCTCTTCGCAAGGCTTAACATGCATGTACTTCATGAGAAATTCGTCTTGACTGGGCGGTATGTCAAGATTGGTCCTCAGTTGGAGGATAGAGTCGTCTCGTAATGTCTTAGGATGCAATTCCAGTTTGTGCTTTGTGCCAGTTGAGCGACCCAGGCGAGCGGCCTGTATCAAAGCTTGAAGATCTACCTGTGCTTCATCACTGTCGCCCGTTGATTCTGTCAGAGCCTCGGATCTTTGAGCTTGGTTTGTTGAAGTTGCGCTTCGTGTGGAGCGACTTGCTCGACAATCCGGAGTTTTGATTTCGGTATTGACACGAGTTGCGCCCCCCGAGCTCGTGCGTATTTCCGTTGCGTTTCCGATCGCCTCTTGCCTGTTTCGGGTGTGAAGAACAGACAAGCAGAAGCACCAGTTTCTAAGTGGCAGGGTGAGCCAGCGAAGAAACTGTCCTACCTTTTGGAAAATGGATGCAACGTGTCTATCGGGAATTTGGCGGATCAGAGCGCCAAGCGGAAGCGTCAATCCTCCAAACAGCAAGCTCCATCCCCATTGCGCGCCCGTCAAGGGAACGGTGTCGAATGCTTCACCACCTTTGAAAATGATGACAAATTGACCAACAATTGTGAGCATTTGGACACCAATGAACCAAGGATTTCGAAGAACTCCCTGGTACCATATGTCGAGCTTGTTGTCAACCCTTCGGCAGTTATGCTGGTTGAAAAACTGCATCCAGACGTAGATGTTGAATACCAGAGTTTGTAGCGATTCGATCTCGGCCTCAGTCTGCGGATCAAAAATTTCCCATTCAGCATAATGTACAACAAAGACAACAGCCAACTGATATAGTGATTGGCCAAGAATCATTTTCCACATCGTTATGTTTATGATCGGAGCATTCCTTGGTTCTGGCTTTCGTTTGAGGAAGTCTGGTGACGGGTGATCTGTAGCCAATCCTAGTGATGCAAATATATCCATGATGAGATTAATCCACAACAACTGGACTACTGTGAAGATGGAGTCGCCCACGAGTTCGGAAGTTATTGCAAGTATGCCAGCCGTAATGTTGATAGTGAATTGAAACTGAGGTACTTTCGTCATCAGCCTACTTCATCCGTTTCAAATCCGTAGCCAGAGCAGTTGATTGTCTTTTTGATATATTACGGGACTTACTTGACAAAACTTCTTCACGGCATCGTTGATCGTGCGACCCCAGCTTAGCGCCTTGACGATGGAGGCAAAGTTATCATCGAGAAGAATTATAGAAGCAGCTTCCTTCGCGACCTCTGTGCCCTGGATACCCATCGCAAACCCAACATCTGCCGCCTTGAGAGCCAGTGCATCGTTTGTGCCGTCTCCCGTCACGGCCACAGTCTCGTTCATAGATCGCAAATGAGAGACGAGAAGCAGTTTATCTTCCGGACTGGACCTGGCCAGAACCTGAAGGCGAGGAATGACAGCGTTCCGCTGTTCGAAGCTAAGACCGCGAAACGTTGGCCCATCCATCGCAATGCCGCCACTGGAGTAAATACCACATTCGCTGGCAACAGCCGCGGCAGTAAGAAAATTATCTCCCGTGACCATGCGGACGAACACTCCAGCCTCTTGGCACTTCCTGACCGAATTGATGACCTCGAGCCGTAAGGGATCGCGTATTCCGAAGACGCCGATAAAAATCAAGCCTGACGCAAGCCACTCAAGATTTATGGAAGCTGGGTCATCACCGGGATACTCGATCACTTCAGATTCGTCGAAGTCTTTGTAAGCAATCGCGACAGGGCGAAGCATTCTGCTAGCATATTCCTGAATGATGTCCCGAAATTGACACCTGTCTTCTTCGGACAATCTAGCAGTCGTCAGCTGGTACGTGTGATCTTCAACGACAAAAGCACAATACTCGAAGATCACTTCAGCCGCGCCTTTGATAAGAAGCCTGTATCTCCCAGATGAGAGCTTAATGAGAACTGCCATCCACTTTCGCGAAGACTCGAAGGGGAGCATGACAACGACAGGTGTTCTGGCTCTTTCAGTTCCCAGAAGCCCCATGCCGAGACGGTCTCGACTAAAATTTAGCAACGCTGTTTCCGTGCTGGACCCAAAATAACTGGAAGACTCAGAAGTGTCGCTTTCAAAAGCGGTGGAATTTAATGCGATGCTATCTTTGATTATACACTTGACTTCGGAAGACATGGCTGCTACAAGTGAAGCTGACCCGTCTGCCCTAGCGATGGTGAAATTCGGCACCGACTGCCCCTTTTCAACAGAAGGTGCATCCATGTCATCGAAAGCACCATCGAGAGCGATTCGGCCGGCGACGACTGTCATTTTATTCTGCGTGAGGGTCCCCGTCTTGTCAGAGCAAACGCAGGTAGCGTTGCCCATGACCTCGCACGAGCGAATGAGCCGGACTAGATTGTTGTCTCGAAGCATGCGCGTCGTAGCGAAGGCCAGAGCCACAGTGACATTAAGCGCCAGCCCTTCTGGAACTGCAATAATTACTACAGTGATAGACAGGATAAGAAGTTGCAAAAAAGCCTCCGCTTTGTTTGATGGCCCCTCATTCTTCATTGACTTCAGACGTAACAAGAACCGAATGAATAAGATGACGAAAAAGATGGCGCCAGCGATGGCGCCGAAGACGATGAGCTGTTTGCCAAGTCGCCCCAACTTGGCCTGCAAAGGCGTTTCTTCGATATCTTCATGTAAAGACATAAGAGTGCGACCGTACGTGGAATTGACACCAACTGACAGAACAAGATAGCGTCCAACACCTCGTGAGACTGTTGTTCCACTCAGAATAAAGGGATCGGCAAGAACAGCATGAGACGCGTCGTGGTCGCCAGATACAGTCTTCTGAACCATGCCAGATTCGCCGGAGATGGAGGTTTCATTGATGTGAAGGCCACAAGCCTGAATTAAAACGCCATCAACCGCGATAACTTCCCCTGCCTCAATATGCATGATGTCCCCTACCAAAACCTGGGTAATGTCGACTTGTTGCGCTCTGCCGGATCTGAAGACAGTCACTTCGCGATGCTTCTTCCGATCGTGGAGCTTTTTGAACTTGTGGTCCTTTTGCCAGTCGTTGGCGGCGCTGGCCAAGACAATGACGACAATAGCAATGACAACAGTTACGCCTTCAACCCACTCGATGTTTGAGGATCCTTCTTCTGCCGTGACAGACTGGTAGATCCCAACGGCAAGAGAAATAAAGGCCGATATTGTGAGGAGAATGAGCAGCTTGTCATTGAAAGCGATCCACATGAGCTTGAAGAAGGATTTTTGCCTCCGGCGAGGGTGGCGATTTGTCCCAAATATTCGTTTTCGATCGGCGAATTGAGTCATAGAATTGTTTCCAAGTCGAAGAGCATGATGCATATGGGGCATCGCCGTCGGCGAAATGTTCATCAAAGCAGCAGGACGGGATTCTCGGCCAGCGACCACCGCTTCGTCGAAAGAAACAGAGCCATCGAGTTTAGTTTCGTCGACACTGAGACCAGCGGCGATGTCAGTCCGAAGCCCGGCTGCAAGACCACGAAGACCGCCAAAGAATTCCAGAGCCTCGAGGCTGCGCAAGGTAAGGAGTTTATGCAACTGCGAGGGCGTGAATGCGAAATTGTTGAAAGATAAAGGAGAAGGCTCGCGCAGTTCCTCAGCTAAAGGTCTGGGAAATCGGCCTGCTGAGCCATGATGGTAGTGGGACTCATGGCGCTGTGTTGAGTGTATGTGATTTGATTCCATCAAGGCACAGCCTTGTCGGCAGCCTCCTCTGGAAGCGTGTGAATCACTGGATACACTCAATGACTCAGAGTTTTCGAGGTCTTCACGTGGCGAAAGTGCGATTGTTCCAGGGAAGCATAATTATACGAAGTCGCGACGTTCCAGTTGCTGATGTTGTAGAGGAAGAGGCGAGGGAGATACTCGTAGTCGGCCCAAGCTCGATCCATGACATACTTCGCAAAAAGGTCGCGGAGAGTGGGAGAGACATTCGTCATCTGCTAGGCTAGGTACGTTACCTGTATGTAATAACATGGAGGCACATATGTAGGTACATATGAACAAGGTACAGTAGCTGTACGGAGTACCTCTGCACCTAGGTATCTACTAGGGTCGCACCTAAGACAGGTCATCCGACATCCGCAATTCCGCCATTTTTGTGTTCGCCACTCACCGACCTACATTTGTATCCTATTTCAATGCCAGATAACTCTACGAAATCCGCATTAAACCCCAGGATTCTGGTCTCCTAAGAAGCGCGTGTATGAGGATATTTGATCATTCCACGTTTGAATCAAGCGCGACCGTGAGGTCACACAAGAGTTGCTTGTCAATTGTCTAGGGAGTAAGATCTTTCAAAGACACGGCATCGGGCCATCCGCGCTCGTTCAGGCGCAAGTGAAAAGCCATGCACGTATTTCACTATCAAGAATGGATATCGTGTCTTCAATATTTGGAGGAGGATGTCGATAATTGAATCAATGATTAATCCTCGTCGTTTTGAGGATAGGGAATGGACCGGACTCGGAAATACCTCACCTCGCCGGCGCTGCCATCTAATCGTTTTCTCCGACAGATCGCCATTTCAACCGCAGTCCGAGTCTTCTTGAACCTGAGAATCGTATGAAACCCTTAGTTCTAGGGTATCGCATGTATAATCAACATTTCCGAGCCGATCTGTACTCTTATCTTTAAATGGCCAAAACTATATCGATTGCGCACTAATTGTCTTCAATTCTTGATGAAACGATAGCCGCTAATCAGGTGTTTCTTTTGGTGCTGAAGTACTTATTAAGGTCTCTCTCCAATTAGCGATCCTAAAGGGCGTGGGCAATCTGGTTCACTGTTTTCTGGGGGGTTTTCCCACCCAGATGATTGACAATCGTTTCATGTGTGATCATGGGGTCGTGTCCGAGTATAAAAATCACATATCAAGTCTTCTAAATCACACGTTTCTTCAGAGGCCAACATTTTGGTATTGTATCCAGGCCTTGTAGAGTCAACCGGCGTTGAAACATTACACAGACATAGGCCTAACGTTGGTGGACATGGGGCGGCGACGCGACCTTTTCGACCTCACTTCGCGCAAAATGAGAGCTCTGGCTGTCTCGTTCAGTTTCCTGGTTTCGAATGATATACACGCATGATTTGGACGATATTTCATGTTTCAGGCCACTGGAGCAGGTGTTGTGCACTGAGAGGTAATGTGATTGAGAAAAAAATCGAACACAAAAATGGCGGAATTGCGGATGTCGGATGACCTGTCTTAGGTGCGACCCTATTTACCTACATAGGTACCTAGGTATGTACCTGTACTCCGTATAGGTACCTACATATTACAATCGGGCGTCAAAAGGGCGAATTATAGCAAGCTCCAGTCCAAGATGTTATGCCACGGCCCACGTGCCTTCGCGGATGCGTTCCTCCTTCTTTTCTTTCTGACTCCCTTCCGTCCTCCTTCCCTCTTCTGCCCCTTCCCTGTTCCGTCTCCGTCCTTCCGGCCCTCCTTCCGTTCTTTCGGTCTATTTTCCTTTCCCTCTGCGCCTGACAGGGCTAAGTTATTTGGTAATTAGCTTGGCAGCGAGCTTGGCACTCCTCGTCACGAAACGCATAAAAGAAAGCCACACGGACACGGGTGACAGGGAGGGTGGGTGATCTGTCTAATGATGAGAGGCAACAGCTGTGTGCTCGGTACACGTACGGAAGAGATTGGAACAGAACCAAATGCAGGCCTTTATTAACGTCACCCTTGTTCTTCCCGCAAGACGTCTCAGCTTTCGAGCCTATTTATCGGTTCGCTGAAATCCAGAAATTGCGACACGGACGTAGAGCATCAACGTCTCCACGGCGATCAACCGACCTTCACCTGCTCGCGTGACGGGGTTCCGAAAAGCGAGTGCAAGCCGTCAATTTCGTCGCATCCAGAGAATGAGGTCCGGATCCGCGTCGGGTAAGCAATCAGTCTAAGGAGGCGAGCAAGTGCTACGCCGGCCTTTAGTTGTGGTCCCTCTGTCCCAAATAGCGACCCGATCAGATTTGTCTTGACCTGGAGAATGAGATAGATCCCTCGGCTTTCTTGCCTCTCTCTCAGTTGAATGCAAACATGGCGCCTGGTCGGTCAGTTTACGCAACCGAGCTAGGCATCCCACGTGTGTGTATCCAGCTTGCTCAGCTGCTAGTCATGTTCAACCCAGACAACGTGCATAGTCATGGCCTGCTCCAGAGATGGAATTTGTGATGTGGAAAGGAAAACTCACGACTGTGTTCCCTCGCCACGGAGAGCAGTACGGGCGATGTCTTGCGTGACAAGAACATACTCAAGCATAGGTGTAACAGAACTTGCTTTGACTTTCTATCCTGTGACGGGGAATACGCCTTCCAGCATAGTAGACATCATTTTGACATGAAGCAACGCTGTAGCCTGTACCACAATTACACCACTTACTGAAATATAAGTATCTTCTACCCCTCGGCGGATTGAAGTTCGATGCTTTGTCTCGAATCATAGAACATTATTGTACTTCGATGAGATAGAAGGGTGCCTACCTTGGGGATATCATTCAATCTGTTCATTTATCCCGAACGACGAACAATGTTGAGGCGAGTACTCTCCATACTCAGTCTCATGACGCCATGTTACACTTCGCCGCCTAGCATCCGCGATGACACAAATGGCTCCATAGCACCACGAGTAGTGGTTGTATCCATGGTCAGTCTATGTGGCACTTTTATTCCACCATCTGTCAACATCTACTGAGTATCATCCCGGATAGTGGCATCCAGAGGCACAAATATGGCATAGTCGATTCCAGGAATCAAACCTGGGAAATCTCACCGCCAGGTCAACGCCCGTTGCCGGACTTTCAATGCTGTTCCCACGAGTGTTTTGTACAGAGACGGGCATTGTGTGTCAATTGACCCTGGGGGAGGGGGAAATTAACTCCGCTGCGTCCATGATGGCCTTTGTCCTATCCAACAAGTTCGATCTCCGCAGGACGTATTTTCTCTTTGCTGGAATTGCTGGTGTTAACCCTCACCTTGCTACAATCGGCAGTGTTGCCCTCGCCCGCTATACAATCCAGGTTGCTCTGCAGTACGAAATCGACCCTCGCTCACTCCCCGAAGATTGGCCAACAGGGTACATTTCCTACGGACGAGACTACCCCCTCGAGTACCCGGCCATCACATACGGAACCGAGGTGTTTGAAGTAAATGATGCGCTCAGAGAAGCAGCGTACTCTCTTGCATCCAAAGCAAAGCTCACAGATCGCAGTAGCCCGCAGCGATACCGCTCGAAGTACTCTGGCCCTGTCTATCACCATGCTATGGCTTCCAGAGCCCCAAGTGTCGTGAAATGTGACATTGCGACAAGTGATGTGTACTACTCTGGGACAAAGCTCGCCATTGCATTTGAGAACACCACCCGCTTGTGGACCAACCAGACAGGTACATACTGCATGAGTGCCCAGGAAGAGAACGCAACGCTGGAAGTCATGGTCAGAGGCGCCATTGAGGGCCTAGTCGACTTTTCACGCCTGATAATACTGCGAACTGGTACGTATACACGCCCCATCATCGCCAAGGCTCCCATATAACATGGATTCCCCGTGTTTGGAAGCCGCTTGCGACTGACGTATATCGAAACTCATAGGCTCCAACTTTGATAGACCGCCTCCAAATCTGACAGATTGGGAGCATCTAACCAGGGCTGATCAAAACGGCTTCATCATCGCTATTGACAACATCTTCAACGCTGGCATCGAAATCGTCAAGGGTATTGTGGCAAACTGGACTTGCATCTACAGTCGCGGCATCAAACCTAGTAATTATGTGGGAGACATATTCGGCAGCCTCGGAGGGGATCCAGATTTCGGGTTCGGAAGCTTGACAGGCGGCAAACGAGTCGCACCGGCTGAGAGCAATGACATGAGCCTGGCTACAGTTGAGATGGAAAGAAGGGCACGATTTGGAGCACGAGCAATGCTTAAATGAGTGACTGGCATTGAAGATATGTAGTGAATCATCAGGATGCGTATTTCTTTTCATAGACTTGCTTGAATACTCGATCCCTCCTCGAAGATTAAAATAAAATTACAAATTGGGGTAAGAAGTAATAATAATCTCAAAGGATAAGAGTACAGAACGCTGATGGAATTAAACAAATGGAAGTAAAAAAAATGGACCAGGAGCTTCACAGAGTTCTTAGGAGTGAAATTGGAGAGAAGAGGGCTTGAGCCTTGCTCACAAGTGGCAAGGGAGACAACAGCATTGAGCTCACATTGTTACACAATGCCTGTTGCGGTGTAGCGAGAATTCAAATACGACTCGATAAGCTCACCGTGTCCCCCCAATTTCCTCCAAAATGACGGTACAGCACAGCACATAGAGTCACTTAAGGGAAGAAAAGATCGAATGACAATGAGGGAGCACTTCTCGCTGTCCTGCAACTTTGCGGGACTGTACAGTCTGGACTGTATCTTACTATCCAAATCATTGGAGCCACTCATCCTGAGGCCGTCCACCGCAAAGCATGTTCCAGCGACGAGCAGCCAACAATATGGCAAAGTGAAATCCGAGCATGAGCGCTCTGAAACCAAGATTGAGCCACACATGGTCGCCGCGTTGACCGTTCCTTCTGTGACTGCTCGTGGGAGGCCAGCTCACATGTAGGACAGATTTTGGCCATCCTAGTTCCCACGCCGCTAAGACTATCAACGGGAATCCGACCTCTATGCTTGCCACATAAGGCCAACAAGGTTGGGATAGAGTAAAGAGCTTCAGAAAAAAGACTGCCAAGCGAGTGACAGACTCGATTACTTCACTGTCTACGTCTACTCTAGACGCGACGCGATGGCCGACGATCTTCAGCTGATAACGGAGTTCTTCACCTCGCGTCCGAGGTGGCGCCATCAGGAGCGGAGGAGTGGCCGACCGAGTCGAATCAGCGGCCGCCGTTGTGAACTTTTCCATAGACAGTGATTTATGTTGACTGGTTCGTTCCTGCTGATGCACACTGCTAGCTCCGCGGCTGAGGTGCTCAGGTTCCCTGATTGCCCTTGAGGGCGGCGAGGGCGATTCCAGTTCCTGAGACGCTCTTCTACCCTTTGAGAAATTTGCATTGACACTAAGATTATCGTTTCTTAGCAGTGTTCGTCCTCGTAGGCTATCCTTCCTAAAATCTGATTCAATGTCAGCCTTCACAAGCCTCAAGAGCGAGTGCCACGATTTTTGGCCAAGCGTTTACCTGAAACCGGCGCCCCGGATGGCGCTGGAGATTCAAGATTTTGTATACGGTTACCTCTGAGTGTTGGGGAGTTTGTGGGCGTCCATTCATTCTTTGTGATGTTGTCAAGGTTGGTTTCGCTTCTCATTGCCAGCAAGACTTCGCTCGCACTAGGGCGCTCCGCAGGGTCCAAGGCCAGCAGCTTCTTGAGAAGTTTGTATAATTTGGACGGTAAATCGGGACGCTCCTGGCGCTCATCCTGAAAACCCTGCCAATCGGCAATTTCAGCTCGTAGCTGATCAATGTCTTCAAGCTCCTCCTGAATGGCGTTGGCACCTTGATAGGGAAGTCGCCCGAAACACATAAAGTAGAGAATCATACCAAGCGAGAACACGTCAGACTTGGTCGTGAAGTTCCCGTATTGGCCCGACGCATCTAATCTCAACACTTCCGGGGCGCAATATGAGATTGTCCCAGTAGAACCAGTCGATTTGCGGACTACATTTTCAGCTTGAACCTCACCAAAGTCGCTGATGAGACAAGTCAATTTTCCAGCCTCACTGTGGAGGAGGCAGTTGCTAGGTTTCAGATCACGATGGATGTAATTTGCGCCATGAAGATATGCCACGCCCGAGGTAACATCTTTAAATAAGGAATAAATTTCTTCGAAGGAGAGTTGTGGCCGCGCGGTAAGAGGATCCAGGGGCATATCCGCGTGGCCTCTAGACCGTCGCCTCATTTGCGCCTTCAACTCTTCCTTTGTCGCCTCTCTCGGGGCACCACCGACGACAAACCGGTGGAGATCTCCAGCATTGCAGTACTGCTGCAGAATGAAAGCGCAAGCGACACTAGGCCCAAATCTTGTCAAGCGAACATCCTCAAGCCACACATGGCGGTAGGACACCAGATTGGGATGAGAGAGTTTGGCAAGAAGCTCAACTTCTACCAACACCTTTTCCAGCCAGGAGTGGTCGTCACCGACGGGTACCCTCTTGCAAGCAAAATGTCCCAGAGCACAGCCGTCGATTTCATGACGAACCAGCAACACGACCCCTTTGCCTCCCTTGCCAAGTGTCTTTTCTTCCACGAAAAACGTCTTGAAGTAATTCGGGCTAAATGCTTCACGTCTTATCCTACTTCTCTCAGCGTGTGGAGGCGATGCGGCCTCATGGGCGGACAATCGCGCTTTTGCTCTCAGTCGCGGTGAGGCCGCTGGAGTGGACGCGGACTGGCCCTTGGAACTTGCGGCTGATGCGGGCTCGACTAGCCTCCGGGCAGGGCTCGCTGGCCTATTACCCAGGGTGAAGTCAAAATTCCCCGCTCTGAGCATTCTAAAATACTCTGGATCGACATATTCGTGACTTCTTTCAAAGGGGCGGTCGTATGGCCGCTCAGGAGACGGTGAGCGGGCCAAGGGCTGATGACATGTTGGGCATTCGGAGCCGCGAATTTCAAGACGCTGCGACTCAGGATCTCGTACCACGACTGCATTGCGGTGGCGTCTAAAAGCATCGGAAGTTCAGAATATCAGTAAGAGTTACTTCTGAGTGCAAGTCAAAGCGCAGAAGAAGCTTCCATGACTTCCAGGTGTCTTTACGCCGAGGCGTCAAGGTGCTGGAGCTTGAAGGTGCTTACAGTACGATTTCCCGACCTTCCTTTGGGTGGTAGGGTATTAGCGACATGACTCCTGGTTCTGAACTCGGGGCGGGCATTTCGTATTATGATCAGGTTTTGATCACTGCGCCTGTTGCACGGCTGGTGAGCAGCGACACCCGTCTGCCGTGAGCACTTGGCTTGTTCCAATACAGGCACCCGTTTATCCTTCGTTCAGACTACAATTGTGCATACCTACATACCTCTCATACCTCCTACCTTAGGTACCTGTTAGGACGTACCTATGTACATATGGACAGGAAGCGCGGGGAAGTACCTTTCTCCTGGCAACGTTCGACTACATAACAAAAATAGAGTACAGAGTGTACAGTACGGAGTACCCACCGGCCAGTTGGAATTGGCTGCCGACACGGACAGAGACTCTCTGTACGCTGTACATTACCTGAAGGTAGGTACAGTGGCTGTACATACTCTGTCCCGTGTCCCGGCTCCCGACTCCCGGTACAGTCCCTCCGGAAAAATAACGCCCAACGCCATATTGGACACTTTTTGGATCACCACGCCTGTTTATTTAACATTTTTCAAACGTGCCTTAAAAATGTCAACAATGCTTCATTGAGCAGGGTCCATGATATAATGAACTCTCAATAATTGACTGTATCAATAACTTGCTTACCACCCGTTGAAATGTATCAAGTGGAGGAAGTTTTGTGTTATTTTTGCGGGGCCACTGTATACATACATATACCTCGGTTTGTACTCCGTAGTGAAAACTACCTGGTAATTGATGGTTTTGTGCTCCGTAACCTGTACACTGTGTACGGACTCCGGAGTGCAGACTCTAGTACCGCAGGTACCTATATACAGGTACAGAGTACTCCGTAGGGAGGTACATTTGTACCAGATCTCGTCGATCCATTTTTACAATCGATCATCCGCTTTGGGGTTTTTTGGGGTTTACCCAATAAATCTGGCAAACTGGCCGTGGGCACACTCGGCATCATGGATAAGTACCTACATACAGAGTACTCCGTAATTTGTTGATGAAATGCGGGTGTAACGGCGGAAGACACGTTATGATAATATTGCAACGGCAGGCCATACATCGTGAGTGAGGCCGTCGGAGCATGGCTCCTGTGAAACAGTCTCTCGTTTCTGCGATAGAACGCGGCCAAAGCAATGTGATGCTGTCTTTCAAGATCAAGGGCTTGCCGCTTCATACGTGAAATGTGTTGCAATGTAAGCTCACCAGGCCCTACCTACCTGTTTCTTATATTCTCGGCGCTGCTAAAGTTGCCTCTTTGGGGTTTTAGACTATCTTCGTTCCTCGTTAGCTATCATCACAACGAGCGAATTGTGCAGATCCAAGAGACAGCCTGTCAGTGCTGCGTAGTCACTGCACACTCGTAGGGTTCATATCGTTTTTTTCATACACTCTATTGTCATGTCCAGTTGTGAGTTCAGCCACAGTATGTGAACAAAGAATGGATGTGCTCTTCCATGTCCGATAAAAACTTGATAGACTATACGTATGTATAGACTCAATCGACGTCATCTGCGCTTGTCCTATTGTCTGCAACTCTTGGCCCAAGTATGGCTTCAGCCTCCTGTAGCGCCGTTTTTTCATCATGGTCTTTGTGATTACTCGTGCCACCATTTATTCCTTCGAGTACTCGCTCCGCTGCACCTTCCTTGAGTGTTCCATCATCGTTGACGTCTTCTCGCATGTAAAGGGTGAATACGATAACGAGATATGCCTCTCCCGTTTGCTTGTTTCTTAGGACATATCTAAGTTCGTGTGAGCGCCTGGAATTTTCAAGTTAAACACGCGAAACACTAAAGCACGAACACGACCCGAGACTCTGACGAAGTAACCTCCAAAGGGCTCGAATGAACTTTCATCTGGAAATGAGCAGAAGGAGACTGTCGACGACAGCATCGGACAGCCTTTGAGAGACACAGAGTCTACAGAGTTGGAGCACATACTCGCATAAGCTGAATGGAGGAACAAGAATGGGAGACTGGTCAGTGGTCATCATACCTTAGTCCTTGGCCATCCCAATATTTTACAATGGGCAAGTTATACCCGGGCAGTTTCAAAGCCAAGTTCCTGAAATCGATGTAGGGATTGTAGAAGTCCAATCCATATGTCTTTCCGTACTCAAATAACCACTTGCTCTTGCTGTCATCTCGCAATGCCCACTTCATGCGGGCTTTACGGTCGTCCGGCATGCCTATAGCTTGCCGAGCTTTCATGCCATCTTCGTCACCGCCCTCCTCAAACCACAAGCCGCCCTTTTTGGCATCGAAGACGCCAGCACCAACATGTAGGGAATTGAAGGAGCTCAGCGCAGGGCCGTAAAGGTACGGCTTGTCTGCATATGCGTCCCCATCCAGGCCCGGATCGATCCACCATCTGACAATACTCAAAGCAGTGTTGAATCCAGGAGGCAACTTATCGCGGATCGGACGATCAAAATCATTACCGAACTGGAGATCGCGGCCACTTATGCCTTCGTCCGCCGTTCGAGTATCCTCGGCGGTGCGCGAAAGCTCGTCGTCGTGAGAGGCACGCCTATGCGGAGTAAACCGAAGAGATATGCTGTATTGGTCCTGATTGTGTGCATGTGGCTCTGTTGAAAAATACGCCGATGTAGACGGCGACCCCAGTGGGAGACCGTTGTAGTTATGTATTCTGACATTCAATTGAATATCGGCGCTGTCGCCTTTGATGCTCGTCGGCTCCGGATTGTTCACCGGGACCTCAACATGTGTCGTTGCATCATAGCTCGGGCCTGCGGTAATCCGCAAGACGTAATTTTCCGCCATGTTGAAGGTTGGGATGTGTTGATGTATCAAAGCCAGAATGCCGCGGGCAAGTCGCCAACTCGTCGTGTCGTCATAGGTAACTGACGGTTCCAAAATGTACATACTCCGTACGGAGTATATACCTACGTATTTTTAGGCCCGTGTCAGCACGGGTGCCTAGAGTACCGAGTAGGTACATACCTACCCACATGTAGCCCATGTACGGAGAGGTACTCCGCAGGTACCTGCAGATATGGTCACGGGTGCCTACATGGAGTACAGGGTACGGAGGTACGGAGTAGGTATGTAGGTCCTTGAACTTGGGCGGCAAAACATTCGCTCATCCCTCCACTCCCTCAAAACAGGTACCTCACAGCATTTGGTACAACAACTTCACGTATGTATAAAGAAAATATTGGAAAATGGATACATTGTAGTTGTCAAATATACTGAACAATTCCAGATTTTCTCTTCAAACCTTGGTAGAGAAGCCCCGTGAAAAAAAATGCAAGCAACAAGGCGGACGAGGAAAATATCAGTGTGTTAATCTGATAAACCACTGCTTCTGTCCATGTGAACTCGATGCACCTGATCAATGCGTGTTTGCTGGCTTCGTCATCTTCAGGGATGCCTGAATGAGGGGCCATCTTCATTATATTGAGATTCGATGGCTTCCAGATGTGCTCAATGGGGTTGAAATCGGGCAAGTATTCCGGCCAGTCTTTTTATACGAGGACCGAGGGTATCGCTGGTGAGGTGAGACCTTCCCGGGCTGGGTCGGTACCTTACAGTATCTCCAAACGCCATAACGCTATCGCTTGCCCAGCAACATTCTTCAGAATTTGGCGAAACAATATTTTCTAATTAGGCGTTTCTTCTGACATCAATTTATCTTGGATTTAAATGCCACTGGTGACCCGAATTGGCGTGGGCAACTCAGTGCAGTGTATTCTGTGAGAAACAAGCAATTCATGGGTGATCCTGCGATCGCATCTGAATAAGATAAATACGTATTAAGTCATCTGAGTCACGAATTTCTTCAGAGGTCAATGTTCTGGCTTTTCATCCAGGTTTCATTGAGTGATCCGGCGTTGAAATAAATATCACACATATTTAGGTTGGTACCTCTCGGATTGGTGGCGACGGCGACGCCTTTGGTCTGACCTTCCCTTCCCGCCTTGAGAAGTTGAAACTTCAGACACAGCACAAAGTTCAAACCAGGCCAGCGCCCGCTTTTATTTGTGCAGCACGCTGCGCAGCAAGCGAACATGACGTACCTACGAAACAGCTTTCTGCAACCAGATCAAGAAGGGTCGAGTCACAATTAAACAATGAGACCGGTCTGATGACGTTTCCATTCCGGTCGGTAATTATCAGAGGTTGCAAAATTAAGGGAGCGACATCAAGGGGTCTCTGAGCTCTCATTCTGCAACACTTGTTTCAACTCCAAGCCTTGGAAGCCAGCCAGAAATTTGATCTAAATACGACGCTCGTTGAAGCCTGGCCGCTGATTTTCAATACCATCGATCACGTCGCATCGGACTTCTCAGATTTACGCAAAAACAGGCGCCTAGGTATTGCGCGATACACCCGCTGCAGCCAGGAGTCCAGGACGAGGCTGTCCCGTGTCATGTCGAATCAGTGCTGTTGACTCACAGCGTCGACAAGATGATTGGAGAATCTGCGAGCGAGGCCTTGTTCATCCGCTTCTGGATACTTTTTTTTCGCTACATGCCCGTTCTTTACGTCGTCTCCTTCGCCAGTACCTTCTTTTCCCCAACCGACTCGAATTCCCTTCGAAGACTCAGGGTCGTGTTGCTGGTTTTGCTCGTGGCCGAACTGTTGTTCTTCATTTCCGTGTACGCTCCCCACAAGAAGAGGCTACGCCGAGCTGCTCTTCACCCTGTCGCAGCAACGCCAGGAGAACGGAAGGCTTTGTTCGAAAAGTGTGTCGCAAATACCTCTCAGCCCGAGAAATATATAAAATGGTGGTTTTTAGGTGCCGATCTGAAAGATATTCGACATGACAACCTTAGAGAGTTCTTTCTATGGGCTTTTTTCGACATGGACATGCAATGCCAAGGCACGGAAGACATCGCTCAAGATGTATGGCAGGAACTCGACGAATACATAGCATTGACGGAACAGCAGCTTGGTCTACAGTTCCGCGAGGGAAAGGGGCCGGCGAAATGCTTGCGTCTTACGTTGGACGACATACACTCTACATATCGATGCCTGCTATGGTACTTCATCATGTTTCTACTCGACATGGCCACACACGCCGCTTTGTCTTGGCATGGATTCTGCTACTATGCTCGTTCATTCGAAGAATCGTCGGCGACGTTTCCTCCTCGCCCGCAAGAGTTATTTGCGACATACCGCTCACCTGTGCCGAAATTGGGATACTGGTTCAAGCCTCATTCTTGCCCAACTCAGCGGCCACTCATCTTCTGGCATGGAATAGGAGTCGGTCTCTGGACCTATGTGCCGTTCCTCATACAATTGAGCACTACAGCAGGATTCGGAGACGTGGGACTGATTGTGCCAGAGATGCTCTCCATCTCGTTCCGACTTACTCAACCTCTGCCGCGAAAGGACGAGCTGCTCGAAATGGTGGCCAAGATATTAGACCATCATCGTCAATGGGAGAACTTCACGCTGATATCCCACTCCTATGGGTCTGTTCCAACCACGCACATGTTGCATTCACCCATTCTCAAACGGCGCGTGGCCGCAATCGTTCTCATCGATCCAGTCACGATCTTGCTTCATTTGCCAGATGTAGCGTACAACTTCACTCGAAGACCGCCCAAGCGCGCAAACGAGTGGCAGCTCTGGTACTTTGCAAGTACCGATCTCGGTGTTGCCCACAGCCTGGGTCGCCTTTTCTTCTGGCGCGAGAATATTCTGTGGCGGGAGGACGTAGTCGCGACGACCGCCAAGTTGACAGCTGGAGGGCCTGCCCAATCTACGAGGCGAAAAGTAGCCGTCAGCTTATCTGCAAGGGATTTGATTGTTGACGCGGCATCTGTTGCCGCCTATCTGACCTCCAAGCCACAGATCGTTACGGCTGAAAGGGCCATTGGCGTCCCTGAAGATTATGGTGACATGTCTTCAAACGAAGTGGATGTTATGGTCTTTCCAGATCTAGACCATGCTCAAGTATTCGACTGGAAGTACGCGCGGGATCGGCTAGTACGACTCATCCATTCGTACGGTGGCTTGGACGGCAGCGACGCTATTAACATAGCCAGCTAGAGGCGACCACAATTTTCCTAATACCTAGGTTATATATATAACAATCGCTTGGACATCATCTAAATTAAGAAACAGACTTAGTTTCTAATGTTGGCTTTCTTCTACCGTCAAGTTCAGACCCGGCGTGGCATCATCTCCATTCCCTTCCGATCGTCCCGACTTCACCAGACGTCATTTCTGTGAATCGCTATACATCGCTATGCAAACGAACTCTACATGGATTCGAGACATGATTATCATTCCAAACGGGAATCAAAGCATAGCCTCCGGCACTGACAGCGTATTCGAAGCTCCTTCTCGAAACAATCAGTCAACCATGCCATCTGCAAGAGATCGTGTCAGAATGTTCATCACTAGTTACTCGTTTGGTTTGGAAGTACCTGGGTAGGTATGTATAGAACGGATGATAAAGAAATTGAAACACAGGAAGTAGGCATGTATATACTCTGTACATTGGTACTTTTTTGGAGGGTGTTAAACATGTACAGACAGCACAATCAGGTAGTGGTCAGGGCCCAGGCGACCGGAAAAATGCAGAAGCTAACACGTTTGATCACACCCCTACGATTTCGCAGGATCTGTCCATAGAGAAATTGAAGGGCTCGAAACCGTTGGCTCCTGCAGGTTGCAACATTATGCCGTTGCAGAAAGGCGATTGCTACACTACACTGACAGCAGAAAGACGATCACTACACTACACTGACAGCGGAGAGGCATTGACGAAGGCTCCTCCGAGGTCATAGCGGCCGCATAGAGGCTTCTTGAGCCAGACGGCATTACGGCCACACGGGAGATGGGGTCCAGAATTGGGACTGGAAGGCGGCGCGAGACTGGCAGTAGCAATGATGGACCGAACGCAATGCAAAGAATGAAGGAAAAATAATTCAAAGTCGAAACCGGCCAGGTCGGGACTTTGTAGGTACAATACGATTACGGGACGGCTTTCACCTGATGAGGGAAGCTATGACTCTATGAGGCTATGATACCTCATAGCAGGACTCAGGACTCAGGAGCCCATCTTCTATCTTCTTTGGCCAACTTGTTCGCACGAAAGCTTCGGTTTTTAGTCACGTGACCCTGATCCCCCTGCCCCCACCGCATTTTTCCACTCCAAGTCCACTGGAAGTCCACTGAAGCAGTGAAGACCACTGTGCAACAGTTCGCACCCTTTCGGGTTTTCGTTTTTCGTTTTTCCTCCTCACGGTTTCCACCCACCAGCACCACTGGAAATGACCACTGTGCACAGTTCGCACCCTTTCGGTTTTTCGTTTTTCGTTCATCCCCCCCGCCCACGGCATCCCTCCACTGGAAGTCCACTGGAAGTCCACTGGAAGTCCACTGAAGACCACTGTGCACAGTTCGCACCCTTTCGGTTTTTCGTCTTTCGTTTTTCCTCCTCACGGGTTTCCGCCCACCAGCACCACTGTAAACTGACCTCCACTGGAAATCAACTGGAAGTCCACCGGAAGTCCACTGCAGACCACTGCCCTTTTTGTTTTCAGGCCACTGCACTGGCCCGTGCAACGCCTACCGCGAACGTAAACAAACACGACCACGCGTGCAAGACACGAACATAAACAACAACATTCCTGTCAACGCGTCTTCAACATCTATGACGTAACAAACCTACTTCTGTCCTAATAGTAAAAATGGCACACCCCGACACTTTGCTCTTGCTCTGCTTTCACAACCTCATCTCTCCTTCGACCCTTCAACGTGCCAAATCAGATTCAGTCATCATACAAACAAAGAAAAAGAACTCATCGTGCCGCGCCTTTCTTTCCACCGATTTAAAAGCACAACTCTACTAATATGGAGTCTTCTACTCTGAGGCCATGTTCCGAATGTAAGAGAGATCGTCCTGTAACTGATTTCCCTTGGAAACCCCAACGGCGTAATAATAATAACCGGCCACCCCCGCCACCTGAGAGAGCCAAGACCTGTGGGCAATGCA
>SRQH01000248.1:0-36546 GCA_018360345.1 Claviceps sp. LM84 group G4 | reverse complement strand
ATTGTATCAAACAAGTGGGCGTGGAAGAATCATCAGAGACGTGTTTGGAATCTGGACGTATAATGTACCTGCAGAGTATGTATGTTCGTAACCAATCTTGTGCAAACCCTCTGGAGTGCTACGGAGCACCCTCACATGTCCAATACCTAAGAACTTTGTTCGTTCTGAGTCTGTTTCCTCCCTCTCAGTCTTCAAAGTTCAGACGCGCGCGCGCGTGTAAGTACCTACATATGCCTGCTTGTGTGTTAGAGTGAGAGTAGTACGTAAGTTCATTGATAGTCTTTCACCACCTTTGTCTGAGACCAGGAAGAAAGCTGAACAAGTGAGCGAAAAAAAGAAAACATGAAAACTCTCCATTCGAGGCCGAAAAATGAGTCAAGGGGACCACGTACAGCTTGAACGCTTATATATTGATACGTAAGAGAGAGATAGATCATGCATCAAAAATCTGCGGAGCGAACCAAAAAAATACTCATAGGAAGCAAGTCAGTACTTTGAATGCTTCAATTTCTACATCCCAGACTTTGCAAGAAGCCCCCAAAAATGACACACATGTCCACGGACCACGGGTAGGTACATACCTTATACGTCGCTATGGTTGGCGTATGTATCTACAATTTCGCGCCCAGTGGATGATGTCAACGCCCTTTCAAGTGATGGATGCCGGCCCAGCCGAGCCCCCAAGTGCTGTATCAACGAATTACATACCTAACCAGCCGTGAAGTAAGTGTCGATAGCGTGCTTCGGACATTGGGCAACAACAATAACAACATAGGTACATACCTACCTAACAACTCTCTCGGCATCATCCGCTCCACTTTCCCAGTCGGTGTTTGCTGGAGGGGAAAGTGAGCGCGGGGATGATGCGGCCCAATCCTGAACAACGTAGACAGGTTCGCGCGACGCGAGCGAGCGAGCGGCAGGCTTGGACAGTTCCTAACCGCCGGCGAAGGTACATAGAGGCCGACGATTCGAAATATACATACAAAGACAGAGTCAATAGACAAATTTCAATGAATGCCTCTTGCTAAATTGGAACCGCAGAGCAATGGAATGCATACGAGATCGTAGGTAGACCGTAGACAAACTTACCCAAGACTCAAGAGCAGCTATCCTATTCACTGGATCATCCGTCCATCCCGTTCTCGACGGCTGCGCCCATTCCTGTATGTACAGTGGTACCTAGGTAGGTACTCCGTACGGATTACAATCAGCCTTGTCAACACAAATCAGAGTGCAACAGGTACCTAACCGCATTTTGCGATTTGCCGACCAAGCTTGCAGGCAAAGCCAAGTGCCGAGTCTGCCTCCCCAGCCACGGAGATTAGTCACGGGCCCGGATCTTTTTTTTTCTTCCTCTTCGTTCTTTATTCCCTTCCTTTGCCTCGTTCAAAACAGAGACGTGCAGTTTTTTAAGTTTGATTGCGCGTTTGTGAAACGCGATGTGGTGGAGCATGGCGTCTCCCATGCTAGGATTAGGGGCGGCTATTCTCGAATCGTGACAAATCGATAACATGGAGTAATCTTCAAACTGCGCTGGTCAAGAAAGCCAAGAGTCGCGTTTCCTTTTTAGCTTCTTTTTTGGTTTCCATTTTTCCATTTCCCCCTTTCATTTCGTTCCATTCTTCTTCTTATGGGAAAGATGGGATGCAAATTGAGAGAAAATAGACTTTGGGCCCTGGAGGTCCAGGTTTGGCGACGGCAACGGGGAATCGGGATCTGGAATAAGTCCGATGACATTGACATTGATATAGACAGAGAATGTGCATTATTATACGTGAATTCCTTGGGGGGGGTTTTTTCTATCGTCCATCTCCATTTGGCAACTGCTTCCCTAATTTGTGTTTCTTGTGTCGTTTTATTCCCCTATACTTTGATCCCGTCGACTCCGGCCCTGCATCTCCTTTATTCCCCTGAGTCCCCTCCCTAGCTTCTGGCAGCGGCCGTGTCAAATGTTTCGCCTGTCAACCTGTAAAACGCATCCTTGTACTTGGCTGACGTCGCTTCCACGATGTCTTCGGGAATAGTGACACCCTCCTGCGCCTTCAAACCTTCCTTGATGAGCCAATTCCGAATGTACTGCTTGTCAAAGCTGTCCTGCTCCTTGCCCAACTCATATCCGTCCTTGGGCCAGAAGCGCGAAGAATCGGGAGTCAAGACCTCGTCGACCAGGTATACGTTGCCGTCCTGATCCCTGGCGAACTCGAATTTGGTATCGGCAATGATAATGCCACGTTCTTCTGCATATGCCGCTGCCGTTTCGTAAATCCTCAATGACAACTCCTCCACTTTTTTGGCCGTGTCCTTGTCGCCAATCTCCTTCCATGCATCGTCAGGGTGGATGTTTTGGTCGTGCTCACCGGCCTCGGCCTTTGTGCTGGGCGTGTAGATGGCCTGGGGAAACTTTTGACTCAACTGCATGCCTGCGGGCATGGCGAGGCCGTGAACTGTTCCTTTGGCTTGATACTCCTTCCACGCACTGCCTGTGAGGTAACCGCGCACAATGGCCTCGACCTTGACAACCTCGAGCTTGCGGACTTGCATGCTGCGATTCTTGATGAGGCTGGCTTCCGATGCGGTCAAGACGCCGGCAGGAATCTCCAAACTCAAGAAGTGACTTCTCAGGTCAGGAATACGCTCAGAAAGAAGGCGAAACCAATATGCCGACATGAGAGTCAGAATGGCGCCCTTGTTGGGGATTCCATTCGTCATGACCACGTCAAACGCCGAGAGACGATCCGAGGCAACGAACAGAAGAGAGCCGGAGTCGGGGAGACTGAACAAATCACGAACTTTGCCCGATGAGATCTTCTGCAGCGAGGGCAGGTCTATGGTCGTGAGTGCTACCATTGTGAGGGGGAGTTTTCGTGGGGGTGACCTAGACGAAGCAAGCCTTTTCGTGAGAGAAGACCTTGGTAGGGTTTTACTGGGCCGAAAGGGAGACACTGAGACTCTAGGTAATGTAAAAGGAGATTCGGATGTTTTGAGATGCGCAATACCGGACGCGTGAGACCTCTCTGCTTGATGAGTCAGTGGTGTCGTTGTGGGCTGCGAGGTCAAACTTCACAAAGGTCGATGCGCGAAATTTGCACCTACCGTATTCACTCAGTAAATACGGTACATGTAACATACCTAGGTACCTACTGCAGGTACCTACGTATGTACCTCATAATGTACTGCGTCTCCCAATGGAGGTTTTAAGGCTCGCTTCAAGTCACGCGCTCCACATTCCTCCTGCTCGACAATCGCGACTTCGAGTGTCACGTGGAGTATGTGGAAACTTGTGTCACTTGAACATTGCCGTTACCTTTGACACTTGCGCCAAGTTCGCCAACTACCTAGGTAGGTATCCAGCAGGACCTATGTTGTATCCCTCATCACGCTGCGACGCGATTAGCTACAGCCCCCTGTCAGTGACCTGAAGCGAGTCTTGACTCTCAAGACCTTCACTGGGATGCCATTCGAGCCGGGGTACCGGGGTCTCCAAGTCACTTGCACGTGGGCCCTGGGGACTTGTTGGGGTTCCGGGGACTTGCAAGTTGCGGAGAGAGCCCGCCTTCGTCGAGCTGGCTTGGAACTGCGTCCAGTCACATCAGATGCACCACCAGATGCAGATGCGCTAAAATGCAACATTAACGCGACGGAACATGCAAGGTGACAGTGCCGGCCGGCCGGGTGCTCGTCTGTTCTGTAGCAATACGGAGTACCTACCTAGACACGAATCGAATCGGGCCCTGGCTGGCTCGATGAGATTGGCCGACTACCTAGTTAGGCCTCACATGGCTGCTTTCACGTAAGGTAGGTAGGTATGTATGTACATACCTCTATATTCACGTGTGCATATCAAGATTCAACACCCCAGCAAGTGCCCGCGGCAATTGTTCACTCTTAGCTTTTTGTCCTCTCTGATAGAAAGATCCATGGAAGTTGAAGCCGCAGAAGCTGTCCGGTCATGTGCTGATCTAACATCATAATTCCGCAAAACTTGGCCCGTGTACACCGTATTACCGCCAAGTACCTGTAGGGACGCTCCCCGAGAGAACAAGTAGCTGTGGCAGAAGTCTAGCGACTGAAGAATAGCCTTCGATTCTTGCAGTGGCCACATCATGCAAAGAGCCGAGACACTTCTAAATTCTTCTCATCTCGGAGTATACTCCGTACATACCTACGTCTGTATCTCTCAACTCCAACCAAGCGCGCGATACCAGGGGACGAGAACTCAGGGTTCTTCATCCCGGCTTTCGACCCCAAAGTGCCGAGTTGCAGGGCCACCGGCAACGTGTCTGTGCCGGCACAAATGAAGAATGTATGTATTTTGCATTCCTAGTATGTATGTCAGTCTCGTTTACTCATCTTGGACAGAGTAGGAAGCTCCGAACGACTAGAATGATATAATTAGGTAGGGCATTACCCCCTGCTGTGTATACACAATTGGCCAGGGGGGACTGGGCGAGGCAACGCGTGTGCAGAACGGGGTAAGATCCAGGAAAGGGATGGCTTCGTTGACTATCTCGGTTCCAACGGATATTGCGACCGTGGGAACCCTACACTGGTTAGCCAGCACGGAGTAGTGCTGGGTCTATCAGTCCTCAGACTATCTATCTGTCGACTTCTCCAGACGGAGTAAGGATAGCTTGTTACTGTCATATTACTCGATGAGGCATTTTAACTCACGTCTCCTCACGCGCAGGACCGAATGAGGTTGAGGCTGATAATGATGGACAGAGGCCTCGTCACCACGCAGCAAGGTTCTCGCTTGCGCCAGAATATTGTCAGGGTGTGTCAGTGTCGCGATGGACGATCTACCTAGGGCATTGGGGTCAGGGACTCAGGTCGTCGCAGCTATGTTGCATCTGTTTCTTACCGTAGTATGTGTTTCGACTGCAAGGCGGGTCTTTCACCCCAAACTTTCATGGAGAGCAAGAATAGTAAGGATAACAAGGACGGCGAGGACGGCGAGCGGCGGATAGCAAGGATGATGTAACATCATGTAAGTGACGAAATTTAGCATTCAGAAGGCGATTCGAACAGTGGTGCTCGAAGAGGGTCCAATCGAGGCAGATACCTAAGTAAGTCGGCATAATAAGATCACCTTGATCGCCGGGGCTTTTATAGAGATGCCTTGCCGAAGGGGTGTCAAAAGAAGGAATGACGCAAGGGGCCTTGATGGCCGTGGCCCGTGGCTCCCGAGCCGACAAGACGGGCTCGGGTTCCACAGACTAGACATACAGACAGGCAGGCAAGGCAAGGCGGGCACAGGCAGACGGGCAGGCAGACGGGCAGGCAAAAAAGCAGAGAAGCAGGCAGGCACGAACATTGCGCGTGGTTTACTCCGTATGTACTTGCCGAGTGCCTGTTTCCCCAAAGGAAGGCGCCACCCGCAGGGGCACAAAAGTCCAATCAGCTACAAGGTATGTACTTTGGCTGCGTATGAAAATTGCCGCTGGAACTGCCCCCGTGATAGAGGCGATGTTTTTTATCCCTTGGTAAGTAGCCACATACTGGTTCAGTGTGTATGTCTTATACCTATCTATTTAGTACATGTTACATATGTACATACATACTCCGTACATGAGTGAGTGAATGGGAAGAGAAGAAGCGAACGCTGGAGGAAGGAGCACGCCTTCTTCGGACGCGCCCGAATCGGCCTTGGGCACATGCCACGCTAGTACGTATCAGGCCAACTTGTTCGAAGTCGGGTAAACAGCAAGCAAGGCAAGCGCTACTGTGTGTCACGGAAAGCCGGGCCTTAGTGGAGAACGCTGCTGTCACACACTTGATGACTGCCAGAGTTTGCCAGTGTCTGCCAGCTGCCACCCCCTGTATCCCACTGTAACCTCCGGATCAGACATAATTAGATCTGGATAAAGTGTCCAGCCCAACAAGTCAACACCTCTCCGCGCATCAATGCAATGCACATCACGCATCTGATCCTCGGGATTGCTTCAACCTAAATGCCCCAACTCGCCCTCCACAACTCCATGCGTGCACTATAACGGCTTTTATTAAGCACCCATCGAGACTGAGTCTGGCCTGGCCCCGATCCCCTGCCCACTTCTGGCTACCTGCTTGCCGTGACAATTCGACTTCACCTTCCTCCATGCATACCACCTGCCTGCCTAGGTATGTACATGTACATACTTAATAGGCAGGCGAGACCCTGGGCAGGGAAGTTTACCTACGAATGCACCTAGTAGCCCGCTTATTGCGGAAGGTACACCCCAGACCTACCTGAATTCAGTGTGTGCTTGTCTGCCGGTCCATGCGATGATGCACATAATAATCATCGACGGTCCCGGCTTTGACGAACCTGACATACCAGTTCCGTTGCGTTACACACACTGGCGACTGCGTTTGTTGTCTCTGGTCCATGTGGTCCTATTCAAATTTGTCCTTGTTCGATATTGCCAGTCAGTTGTCAGTTGATCAATCAAGAAATTGGTCAACTCAAACTAGCCAACTTCGTGCGCCATCTCGACGACACCATTCCCGTCCTTACCACTGACTGGCGTATTCACCATCACTCGCAAGCGTGGCGCCGACAGGCACATCAACACCAAAGTAAAGCGCACAGACAGACCAAACGGGACCGGGTAGGCGAAGGCGCAAACGTGCAGTCATTTTGGACTTCCATTCCAGGCCACTTACTTCATCGCCTGTCGAGCTTTTTCGCCGCTCTCCGACAAATACGATGGATCTCGCGACTATGAACCACAATTTCGATGTGACCGCTGCATCCGAGAATGCGTCTGCATCTAATTCTGCACCAGCGACTGCAGCGTCATCTCTTGCCTCGACAAGCCCCCGGGAATCCGTCTCTGTCACCAGTCCCATGAGCATCGATGCCGCCTGTAATGCTAGTCGTGCGCCACATGCCCCTGCTATCAAGCGCCGCTCTCCCATTGCGTGTCGAAGGTCAGTTCGTCAAATTTTTTATTTTTTTTTTCAACAAGCCTTCTTGCTGCTCTTCATGTACATGAATTGGCCGTTGACCTCGACTCTGCTCAGATGCCGCCGGATGAGAAGTAAATGTATTCACGAGAAAGGGAAATCGCCGTGCAAGTCATGTTTTGAAGCCGGCATACCCACCGAAGAATGGTAGGTCGCGACAGTCATGACTCCCACTTCATCGAAACAAATTCCCTTGCCCTCTGACTGTGATTTGTCTAACCTCGGCATACTCATGTTCGTGCACAGCGTCTTTCCCACCAGAGGACAACCTGATTTGGACCGGGAGTATAGGCACCCTCGCACAAGATCGGACAAGTCCAACAAAGGTGTGACTGGAGCCGCGGCCAAGTCACGCCGGTCGATCACTGGAAGCTTGTCAACATCCCCTCGACGGTCAACCGATGACTGGGACTCGCTACCCCCAACGGCAGATCTCATCGATGGGGTGAGACTCCTCACCCAGCAGTATTTCCAACTTGGCTTCATTCCCAAAGAGCAATATACCGAGCGTTTGCGGAAAGACATGCGCTCCACAAGTCTCTTCTTGTTGATGAGCATCCTCAGTGTTTCAGCACGACTGAGTCCCGCTTTGAAGCTTCGCTACGGCAGTGGCGTCCAGGCAGCTGAGTTTTTCATTGAAAGAGCTTCATATATTGCGAACGAGGAAGTATATCAGGAGCCTACGCTGGAGCGTTGCCAAGCCTTCTTTTTGCTAAGCATCGCTCAGCAAAATAGTGGAGAGCGCCACAAGAGCTACGTGAGTAACATACCTATAATTGTTGACACGAAAACCAAAAACAGCAAGTCTCTAACATCCTTCTCTGCAAGATCAACATGGGTATTGCCATGCGCATGGCGATCCTCATGCAACTCCACTGTGAGGAGACGTATCACATCTCTAACCCGACTCCCGAACTTATCATGCGTGCAGAATCGGCTCGTCGGACAATGGTAAGACGTTCCATTCTTTTGTCTGTAATGTAGATGATGGAGGGAGAAAAAGGAAAAAGGCGACAGTGCTTTACTCTGTCTTGTGCCTCGCCGTGCCTTATTTGACTAATGGATACGCCTTGCACTAGTGGATGCTTCACAGTCAAGATAATCTGCATTCTGGCCCCTTGTCACCAGTATCCCTGGCAGCGAGCGACATAACCACTCTTCTACCTAGTGATGAGGAGGACTTTATCAATGGTCGAGAGCCACGGTCACGGGCTGCAATGGACGGAACGCCACCGGCCATTGAACATCCCAAATTGATTCGAGATCCTGGCCGATCACTCTTTGCAACACTAATGCAAGTCCACGGCTGGTGGGGCTTGGTTGGACGACGCGCTGTCCGATACGGCAAGAGTTTGCATCCTTGGGATCCGGCCAGCGAGTTTGCTCAGACGGCCAGGAAGCTGCGAGAGTGGGAGCAAGATCTACCTCATGAACACGTCTGGAGCACTTTTCTCCTGAAAGGATACAAGGCTGAAAGGCAAGAGTTGGCATATCTCTGTGTGACTATGATGACGCGATTGTCTAATATCGTGCTTCGGAGACCGTATCTAATTGAGTGGGTGGCCTTCTTCATCCTCTTGTTTTGTCTCTCCTCACTCTCCTGTTTTCGAGACCTCTCTCTTGGGTCTCATTCTTACTCGATTTCGTCACTAAACTTCGTGTTTTCCAGTATCATAAAGTCGGATAAAGCGGACGCCACAAAACAAGCCTTTTTCCAGTCAATGTCTGATGAAATATTTGCCAACGTACGCTACTTGTACGAGCAAATCGATGCCCAGTTCACCAACCGATCACCAGATGAAGTTGCCGGCGCCCAGATTTCCGCCTTTTGCGTCTATAGCTGCGGGTTATTCTCGACCTATCTTTGCAAGTATCCACACAGTACGCTGCTTTCACTTACCCTCCTTCCTGATCTAGCCCGCACGTACAGATGATAGCTCGATTATGTGCTGACCTGGGCATATTTGCTGTTGGATCAGTCTGTCATGATAAGGCTCTCGTTCGCGACGGCCCGAAGATGCTTCAAAGAACCATCGGAATTCTCAAAGAGTGCCGTCAGGTCTGGTCATTCGCCGGACGTTGGGTCGACGCCCTCGAGAAATTTTCCCTCGATACACAATGTACAATTTTCAGCAGCCACGAAGGCAGCATGAATGACGGCAAAAATTCCATCTCCCTTACGGCCCGCCAACTACCTCCTTTATTCCCCAACAAACTATCGTGTCGACAACCAGGCCCACACCATCCCCCTTTGAGCTTTCCTGAGCCAAACATACTACCTCGACCACTCGGCACACAGCCCGAGCTTCCGCCGGCCTCGTCCATCGAATCGCCTCCTCACCAAAGTGCCAATTCCATCTCGGGCGCAGCCATGAAACAAATGCAATATCTTCCATCACCCCCTCCGCAGCATCCGCACTCCCAATCGTTCTCTCAGTACTCAAAACATCACGCATCATTACCCCCCGCTATTTCGGCTTCTTCGGCGCCTTTTTCAGTTTCCTTTGCGCAGTCTCAATCACACATGATGCAGCCAACTCGTATCGAGTATGCTCCATCGCAACAAACACCCCCTCCGCCTCAGACAGGTCGTCGGAGCGCCGACGGTCTGGGCATGCTTATCGATGCTTTTGACTCTTCTCAACCGCCATCTCCACGACATGCTGCGCGCCCGTTCCATCTTCCACTGGGGCCTGGAACCGACGGCTTCGAGGGTGAATTACAGTATTACATTGACGGGCCGCCAGCAACGTGGCTGAAATCGACGCCATGTAGGGGAGAAACATCATGACGATGACAAGATACTTTTTGGAAGCGGCAGGCTGTGAAGCGTGATATACCCCTTGATTTAAATGTATGCGTTGAATTTCTTTGATTTTGTAGTCCGTCCAGTGTACGAGCTATGTTTTGGACGAGGGAAAATGAGTGGCCGGTGCAGTGACTACCTGCTTATAGCGATGTGGGAGACGGGCTGAAACAGCCATGAAAGGCACATTTTGTTTGCCATCTATCTAGCTATCTATGTATCTAGCTATCGTAGCTAAGGCACGTGCACTGTGTACACAACGCCTTATCAAAACTCGAACAAGACAAGCCAGATCTCTTTTCCCCGCGGTGATCGCTGTTACATACAACGTGCGACCTAAGATTCAGTGGCAAGTGCTAGCCAAAACCATGTCCAGAAAGATCCAAGGAAATTGGAGGATGAAGCTCTATAATGGGAAAGATTGAGTGAGATGGGGAGAGTAATTTTGCAGCAGAAATTCCATGGCTGTGATTAGCACTGATAAGGCGAAAGAAGAAAAGAGGGAGAAGTCGAGAGAGCACATATAACAGATATATCATTCATGGGATTGAAACGCGGCGTCTTTTCCCCTTGAGCTCGGTCAACCATGATGTTTTTGAATGGGAAGTTCATTTAGTGCATGTCTTTCTGTGTACGTTGTACGTAATACGTAATACGTATACGGTATACGTATAGATGTGTACATGTCTCCTCCTCATCACACGGTCTCACCCAAGCAGCGGCACCACTTGATGCACTATCTGGACTTGGATGCGAATCCGCTTTCTCCTTCTCCCACACAGGAGCACCCCCTATTCTCCGATAATGCCACGGACGTGTTCCCGAATCACCTCATCTCACGACTCAAAGCCAACGCCCCTTCCCCGGGTTACCTGCCGTGCCGTGCCCTGCCCTGCCGTCTGGGCAAATATCCCGCTACCGCACCACCCAACCATGCTGCAAAGAGATCCCATGAGTTCCTGCCTGCCTGCCTGCCCGCCCGCCGAGCGATATGACGCTACTGAGAAGTACCCATTCACTTGAATGGAGTCTGATTGTAGAAAAGGGGGTAGTGAAAAAATACAATATGCCAAATTGGCTGAGCTACGAAGTGATAGATAAATAAAGAGGGAGGGGATAACAAACACCAATGACCAAAGAGTAGAAACGCTACCGCCTATACTCCCTGTCCGCTATACATGACTTTTGACGTGCCGCCGCGTTCCTTCTTTTGCGGGACGTTACATGGCCTCTCTATTCCTTCATTGTAACTTGAGATGATTAAACAAGGGATGTGTGTAATGTGCAATACAAAGTGTCGGGAAGGGGAGAACTGAAATCAAAATAAAAACCGCTGGTGTAGTGTATGACATGACGAGAAAGGGGAATGAACAAGTTGGCGTCGACTAGAAATCATTCGTCGAGCGCGTGAAATACAAGGGGGTATTTGAGAGTCTGGAATGGTGTAGGGGAAGAGGGGACGAAATCTATGCGAGCGTGAAAATGAGAAAAACAAAGAGTCGTGGAAATTCATTTGGGTAATCATGTGTTGTGACTTTTGGGGGGAAATAACATGAGTGTTTTGCCAGTTTGCTGGCATCGCGAAGCTGAAGCTCGGTTCAGAATCATTCGAGACTTTGGGGTTGCGGTGATGGCGGCGATGGGAGGATGACACATTATGGTGAAGCAAATTGCATGGTTGGTTCGTCATGCAATTGTCGTTTGTTTCTTCGTCAAGCTCACGTCAGCTTGGAAATTGTCTTACGTCGACATGGCGGTACTGGCGTTGCCAATCTGACGCTTGACCTGCTCTCGTGCCCAACGAGCAGTCTCGAGGGTTCGCGCCCCGTAATCACGATTAGTCTTCGTCTGTTTGATCATCGTCTTTAGCCAGTCTTGTCGGAAAGCATCGACCAATTCGCCATTAGGGAAAGCATCAGCAAGGTCACTGAATTCTATATGTCAGTAAAGTCACAGTCAAACGGTCAGAGAGGAAATGAGATAAAGCGACTCGGTTGTCAGAAAGAAATCTACGCACCCGATGACACCCATGCTGGCGCGCATGAGGGACTCGCTGCGAAGGGTATCGCTGCCAATGAGCCCGAGGAGGTTGAAAATCGTCGAGATGTACTGCTGGAGTATGTGTGCTACACAAGGGTCAATATAACTTTTTTTGGCTGATCTGACTGACCTAGGAGAAGGGCGACTTACTCTTGTTGCTGATCTTCATGGCTCCAATTATGCCACCCCAAGCGTCCATGATACCCTCACGAAGAGACACGACGTAGTCGACCATCTCGGTGGGCCCATCAGCCGATGCAGTCACAGTCGCAGCCTGCTCCAAGACTGTTGCTACAACCGACAGATATGTTTCGAAATGTCCACCGATGGCACCAGCCACGTCCCCAAAGCACTGCAAAATAGCCGGCTTGAACTGGTTCGACAAGGTGGGGCTCTGTTCATAAGTTAGTTTTTTGTAGGAGTAGGAGAGGGTGAGTTTTGACCGGGTCAAGCATCATATTAACAGCAACGAAACGACAAGGACGTCACACGTTGTGAATAGGTTGACTTACTCTGAGATTGTTGAGCAGGTAGTTCATGAAGTTGTCACAGAACGGCTGGCTACGCTCGCCCATGGAGCGGGTGATGTCGCTCACAAGACCAATGGCCATTGAGCAGAGACTAGGCTCTTCCTGATTTCCGAGTGCGTTGTACAGGAAGGGAGAAAAGGCATCCATGTACTTGCCAAAGTCCTGCTCCATGGCAGCAGACAAGGCAGAAATGGAGGCAAAAACAGCTTCGGGAACGCTGGACTTGCCACCGACGGTGTTCAGAATGCGCAGCAAAGTGTGCATGATGCGATCTCCTTCGGGTGCCACCTCCTTGTCTAGTCTAGTGATGATGGCCTGCAGCACGGTGCACAAGCTGTTTTGCATCTCTTCAAGGGTGATCTTGTCTTCGACGCTGACAACCTGACTTTGGAGGGCAATGGTCTCTTCGAGGCGCTTGAGGATGACATCGGACAATGACGCAATGGTCTGCAAGCTGTCTGTGGCTGCGTTCTGAACAAAGACGTTGAGCACCTCGTAGGCAGCAGTACGCACCGAGGTATCGGCATCTGTTCTAGAAGTAACATTGAGCAGAGTGCTGACGGCCTGGGTGAAGTGGATGGTGAGCGGGTTTGACGGGGCACCATATTCTCCGGCGAATCGCTCGGCGAGGTTCATGAGAGCCCAGCAGCACGAGGGCGCCATCTTGACGTTGCTCAAGAGACCCTTGAACAATGACTCAATCAGGGCGGGAAGATGCTGAGCTGGATCGATGGACTCAGCGCATGAGTACGTCAGACGACCGAGAGTAAAGGCGGTGGAATCCCTGACCTGAAGATCCGGATCATCCATCATGTTGATAAGGACAGGGAGAGCCTGCTTCACAATAGGATCCAAGACCTTTTCGTCAGGGCCCTCCATAATGGCACCAAAGGCCGAGACGGCGGCGTCACGGAAGTGCCAATTCTCAGAGCGCAGGTTGGCTTCCACAAATTGCAGAACAGGAGTGATGATGCTACCGCCGACAGCCTGTGAATAGAGCTGCAAACACTGGTAGGCGGCGCGAGAAATGTTGTACTCATCGTCGGCGGCATCCTCATCCTGCTTGGTGAGAAGCACCAATAGAACGGGGACAACCTCACTGGCGGCAACGCGGGCAAAGTTGTAAAACGGGCGCATCTGATCGTTGCTCTCCACCATGGAGTTGTCGTCTTCGATGGAATATTCCTCCTCGCAGACAGTGCTCCAGAATTCGACAGCCAACTTGGCGACATCCTCATCTTCAGACTTCATGCCGAGGATAGTGAGGCCGAAGAGGGCCTTTTCCATGTAGAAGCGCATGTTCTCATAGTATAGAGCCATGATCCTGTTCAGGCAGCCAAAGGCACCCTGTTGAATGCGCGAATCTTCGGCCTGAGTGGCCTCGCAAACGACTTGCATGATGTAATTACGCTCTCCCTCATGCTTGAAGTTACTGCTGACAAACTCGAGTGAGTCACCCAGTGCAGTGATGGCGGACAGTCGAACTTCATTGCTCGTCTCTTCTTTCCTAGCGCCTTGAACAACAGCCGTCAAGATAGCGTTGGAGTAGGAAATGAGGGCGAGGCGAAGTTCCGAGTCGGGACTTTCGCAAATGTAGCCAATGGTGGTCAAGGAAGCCTGCTTCTGATTATCGGCGCCGTCCGTAACGTTCTTGACCAAGTAGGGCATAAGGTCGGTCCAGAGATTGCGGGGCAACTCAATGGCCGCAATGGATGAGACAACCTGGGCTGCAGCGTTGCCAGCTTGCGGGTTGTTAGAGGACAATGTCTGCAAAGTGAGCTGCCTGATGCGCGCCTTGGTATCATCGTCTATTTGCTGAAGCCATTTAGTCTGAAGCTCTTGCCGTCGCATGAAGTCGCGGGCTGTGAAAGCATTTTTCAGGGCCAAACCGGCCGCCATTCGGATGGAGGCATCTGCTTGGTCGTTGGCAAGCTCTTGCACCAGGGTCGCAAGGTACAGCGGCTGTTCGTAGGATGAAGAGGTCAGCTAATGAACAAAATAACGGAAAGGCAGTAGTAGATCAAGGAGAGAGGGAGGCGTGAAATGAGAGAAAAGGGAGATGTGAGGAAGGAGAACAAGAGAGCAAATGGCGGGGTTGTTCGCTCTTTTTGGACATCAAGAAACGAAAATTGGATTCATGGATCAACTTACGAAATTGTTCTCCGCGGCCTGGTTCAGTTGCTGCTCAGCGGCATTTCGCAAGTTCGCGTCTGATTAAGGAAAGCATCTGTTAGCAAGATTTTGCCGAGGGCCCAAAGTGGCAAATCCTCGCCTCTCTGCGCTTCAGAATGGCATCCCTAAGAAGAGGTGGTCCACGACTGCCCAACAACACAGTGTAGACGACGGCTCCCGCCAAACTGGCAGGTGGCAAACGAGAGACTCGACCCAGGCCAGGAACACCAAGGGCCAGCCCAATAACAATAACAATAACAACAACAAAATCGAAGAAACAGACGGAGTCCCGCGCTGCTTGCTTACCTGGCGACAGCGAGTTGGTGAGCACCTGGTTAATTTCTGAGCTCGACATGATGATGGATTGTAGAGCGTCTCGTCATGCGGCTCCCGTTAATGTTGAATAGGAGAGAGAGAGAGAGAGAAGGTTTCGCGAGAAAGCCGGGCGCTGGGAGATGGAGAGCACGTGTGAGAGCTAAAAGGCGGAGACCCAACGCAGCGGGTGGGGGTGTTTTTTTTATTTTCCTTGTGGTGGACTTGTAGTTGGTGCGTCGTCGTTGACAAGCAGGTAACGACGGGTCCTGGTCTGCTTTTTTACTTTTTTCTAGTCGACGATCGAACGTAGACAGCGGGGACGACGACGCTTTGTGATTGTAACGGGGCGAGAAAACGGACGTCTTGTCGCGACTTGCTGAGAAGGCGTTGCCGGTGCGAGAGAAAGGGCCAAAGGGGCCAGGAATAGCGAGGGCGGAAGAGAATAAACGAAGGTTTTGGAGCTGTAGAACGCTCGTCAAGCAGTCTCTGGTACGCAGTTTTGAATGTCAAGGTCGGAGGGCAAACGGCATCGAATGGGAGACAGACGAGATGATGGGAGGTTCAAAAGCTGTGGAAGGTGACGGAAGATGAAGGCAGATAGATCATAGATCGGTATGTGCATGAGTCCAGATGATGTGACAGTGGAGTGAACCCCTAAAGGCTGACACGCGGCCGCCGCACAGCACTGTTGCAGCGAGTTGCAGCACTCGCTGGGGGTAGTAGCCGCTATATTCAGGCGCTGGGACGGCGGCAAGCACTGGTGCTTCCACGGTGCAGCTCAGGACGCATAGACCCCCTATCCCTAGCCGACAGAGTGTGTGTTACAACTTTTACGAGCATGCAAGCCAAAAAGGCAAACGCGCGTCCCGATGCCCATTACTGGACCGTGGACGCGGCATTGTTGTTGTTGTTGTCGCGAATCCGCATGAGGCTTCATGGTCGGATGAGGGCGCCCCCAAAGGCGGGGTAGCGGCACCACAGACTGGATGCCGACAATTGGACGTTTGTTCGCGGTCCTGCGGTGAAACTCCTGCAATGCAACGATCTGACTGTCCTCTACGGAGTGCGAATATCCTCTTTCTTTCTGTCTCGCGAGTCGCTGCTCGCACAATCTGCCTGCCTCCCAAAAAGGCTTCCCCGTGCGAGACGGCATCAAGGAGCACTGTGCATTGTCCTAGCCATCCCCGCAGATAGCCAATCACTGAGCAGATCCGACTACGGACCATCGAGACTACAGTGGATGCTTTGGATGCCCAGCAGGCGGAATGCCCTGTGTTCTGTGTACGGTCTACCATAATGCAGGCACTGTGTTCTGGGACATGTCACATGCCGCATGCGTCATGTCAAGTCTGTCGGCTCAGCTCAGCCCTGTCCCGTGATCCGTGATAAAAATGTCGACAAGTGCCTCCCTCCCTCCACTCTTGGCTAGGTACCTCCTATCTGTCACGGACTTCAAAGTATCAAATTGACTGTATCCGACGGACTACTCTGTAATTGTATTATTCGAAATCCCGCCCTAATAATAAGAAGGAGGTCCTTCTCATCCGTAAAAAACAACAAACAAACAAAAAAACTCGTTCCCTCGCCCCGCTGCTTCCCCGGCAACGCACCACTATAGCCGGGCTCAGGCGGGGATTAACTGCTAACCAGGAGGGACAAGATTTGATGGCCCCACGACTGGGGGGCAGGAAGAAACAGCCAAATTCACACACAAGATGAACGAATGGTGCGTGCATATGAAGGCAATCATTCACTTTGGAGGACAACAACAACGGGGTACGGAGTGCAAAGCACTGCTGAGTTCGTGACAGGAGGTTGCTTTCAACGACGTGGCAAGGCTCACCAAGCTGCAACGCAATTGGCTGCAACCCCTGTCGGTGATCTGAAGTGGGACATCACAATGTTATCTTTTCGCTCATTGGCTGTAACTACTCATGACTCATGAGTCATGACGGCAATACGACTTCGGGAGGCTCCCAGGAGTCCCAGGAGTCCCAGCTATCTAGGTCCTAACCTACAGGAAGAACCCGAATACCTATGTATGGATAGATTCTCCGTATACCGCTTGCCATTGCATCAAGTGCTTTCCCCTTTGAAATCTTACAGCCTTTGTTCCTTTTCTTCGTTGCCCTGTTCTTTGTTATCTCCCTCAAGTCGACTCACTCGCGAGTCGCCGGTGTGAATCCATAGGCCTGCAGGGAAACAAGAAAAGAGATAGTGAGCACTGAGAACATGGAGGCAGAAGTCTTAAAATATAAACAACGAGACAAATTATTAATATTATACAACGAATGATAGAAAGTTGAGAAAGAAACTTCTCGATTATCTGACCCTTAAATCCGTCTTTCATAAATCATAATCATAAATGTCATCATCAGAGCCCCGTCCCGGTGCCAGCAGGACGGCATCTACAGTTGCCTTGATTCCTGCTCTTCATATCAGCATCCAGCCCAATTATGCCAACCCTAAGGCTTATATGCGTTGATTTCCGCCTCTTATACCACTGGCATCTCCCTCCCGCCAGCAATACAGAGCATACCAGCCAGGCAAAAGGCAGTGTCCAGAAAGACAGAACGCGCAATTACCGCATGTACCCCCTCCCCGACCCCCGACTATCATAAATGACTTCCCTCTCTCGCACCCTCTCATCATCCCACTCATAGTCATACCGTCGCGGCCGCTGCTCGTAATGGTCCCGCGGATGCCGTCTGTACCAATCCTCCATGTACTCTCGTTCCCGATCCGCCTCCACGTACCGGCGACGCCGTCGGCGTATACGGGAGCTCAACTCCGTGAGCTGAAGAACCTGATCCTATTTCTCCCCCCCAAAATTTATATCAAATTAGCTGTGGCTGCCCCGATTTCTTGTTCTGTCTCTTGTTGTCATGAAGGGGCGGTACTTGGACAGAAAATAGGCCAGGACCTGCTTTCTTCGTGGATGCAACGTACATATGTTAAATAGTCCATGACGTAGAAAAACCACGTCGTCTCCTCGTATCGGTAGCCCATCTCCTCGATAGCTTCCCGACACACCAAATCCTTGGTCATCTCCGTCCACATATCCCTCGTCGGCGGAGATGGCAGCGGGGGCGGAGCAGGCGTACGCGTGATTCTACGCTCAATATCCACATCCACATCAATCTCTCGTTCACGATCATACACCGTCACAGAGGAGTGACGATCTCGCCCGAACGCAGGCGAGGGCTGCCTGGCCGGCACGAGAGCCCCTTCTCTTTCTGGAATGAATTTTGTTCTTCGGACGCCGCTGTACTTGGACCACTCTGTTTCAGTACTCGCGCCGCCCACGCCGTCCATGCGGACTTTTTCTGTGCCGGGCGGTACATCGACAATGGCCCAGTCCTTGGTGGCGCCGTGGTATGCTTCGCCGATGCGGCCGCGAGAGTCGATTCTGCTGGAAATATAGTCTGCTTCATCGTCTGGGAGGGGGGGCCTGGTAGGCGCGGCGGAGTGGGATCGTCGATGTGACCGGCGGTCATCTATGTGTATGCGTTCCAGGTCTCTACGGAGAATGATTTCATCGTCATCGTGGTAGTGGGAGCGGCGCTCTCGTGATGGGGAGCGGTGGCGGGATGTCGAGCGGTGAATATCCACGTCGACCTCTGTACGGTTTTTTGACAGCGAGATATCAATGTCGGTTTCGCGCTCCCGGGTATGGGTATGGGCGCGGGGACGAGGTGGTGGCGGAGGAGAGGGCACTTTTGCTCTGATGACACCTAGTCGTGGCAAGACGAAACCGCCGTTAGCAATGAAACATGTACTTGTCTTGTGTTCTTTTATTCCTGGAATAAACTCACCATGATCAATATCTGTATAGTGTGTAATGACCTCGCGCTCAAGAATCGGTCCCCGCACCACCGGCGGAAGAGGCGGCGGCGACGGCGACGGCGAAGGACTCGGCTCCCTGGCCTTTTGTCTCTCAATAATTCTCGTGTGAATATGCTCCTTGATCGGGGACGGGCTTCTTCTCCTCCTCTCAACGAAGCGAACCGAGTGCGCAGACGGAGACCTCCTCCTCACGACGGAGGGACTTCTCGCCCTCTCTCGTTCTCGCTCCGTTTCTCTCTCGACGATTCTCGTGCGCGAGTGTTCATGGCCGTGGTCATGGAAGTGAGGGGACTCGCTTCTTGGTCTGTGGACTAGACGCTCCTCACGCACGCGCACAGGACTGGGGCTTCTCGGGCGTCGATCCCACGTTTCTATGTCGCGCTTCCGCAATACCATGGGTCCAGCGTCGGTACGACGAGCATCTTCGCGCAGAAACGACGGCGCCGAATCCCTTTCGCGAACGGGCGGAGGCGGACTCCTCGTCGTGACTCTGCGGGTGCGATATTCGGCATTCTCGAAGCGGGGTTCGGATCGTCGAGGAGCGGCGTAGTAATCCCGCTCCTCGAACTCAGTCATCCGCGCGCCGCGTTGAGACATGGCGTTTGGAGGGATAGAACGCCCTGAAAAGAAGAAGTTGTCAAAATGAAGAATGCAAAGGGGAAGACAGAAGCTTCCAACGGCAGCTCCAAGATGTGATCGTGGGGTACGCCGATTCGCTTATCTCAGAGATGGTAATTTGGAGGAGGGGCAAATTGCGAAAGGCCGGCACAAAGCGTCTCGAGGCTTACTCCGTGAGTCCGTAGTAACTTTATGATGTGGCAGAGCAGTGTGACTGTGCGAGGGACTCTGGTATTGGTCCAGACAACCAGTTACAAGTTCACGGAGGAAAGGCCATGGATGCTAACTTCTAAGTGGCCCCGTCACGGCACGCCCGACGAGGATGCCCGATATCACGCCCAACGACGTCACATGGCGCTCCTACACGCCGCACTTTGACCATACATATTCCCGCTGAATGGATGTGCCTTGCTTGAAAAGCAGGTGGCTGGCGACAGCGAGTTCGCTCCTTATTATGAGCGGGGCAGCGGATGAAGAGCGCGAAACGGATCGGGACGGCCCAACGCCGCGAGCCCAAAAGACGGCCTAGAGTATAAGAGGTATGTAGGTTCTCTTGGTTCTCAAGCACGGGGAGGGCGACGGCGGGTGCGAAATAGTTGAGATTGTTGGTCCAGATGGCCCGCGATGGTGCACTGCGTCAGCATGCGACACGGAGAAAGGGACGCGCTCGACATCTATTCAGACTTCGGAGTGTGAGAACGACGTACCTATTCGTACGTGATGGATGACGACAGCCGAGGACGAGAGCAGATGACTTGCGTGACTCGTCAGACGACATGCATCATGTGACATGTCTTTAGGTACTTGGAGCAGCAGAGCAGGCTGGTTAGACGCGCGTCCAAGGCCATCCCGCCGATAAGACGAGATTATCGAATATATACATAATCAGAAAAAGTTTCAATGAATGGAGTGAAGATCACTAAGGATGGATAGAAACGACTACACGAAGTACTTATGTGATTGCGCCGCAAGCATCGCCGCGTATACCTGCGAAGAACGACACAGCAACTCGGGCAACAACATCATCATCACTACCAATGTAGATAGCACCGAGTCCCGACATCATTAAAAACAACGACAAGGCCTCAGAAAACGCTACGAGATTTATCTCACCCTTCCATGCTGCCCACTTTCTTTCCCCGTCACCCATTTGACACCACGATGACTCGAGATCCAAGCCATCCCAATCTTGGTGATAACCTCAGATTTCGCATCTTCACCTGCCATTTCAAAGCATGATACAGAGACTTGTGACTCGATAAAGTACAAGCTGAGGGTGGTGCTGGCGTAGTTTGAGTTTCCCTCTAGTGAACACAATCAGCTCCAGTTGGCATAATACAAAGTTCATCAAGTATTGACCCCATTGCCTCACGATTGGGACTCAGGACAACAATAAGCGATCCAGATGTGAGGAGGCGAGATACATGATGTTATCGCAAAGATGACTGTATTCACTTCGGCAAGTTGACTCTGGGAGCTATAAGAATGGTGGCAAACCGCAAGATGCTATGATACCTACATATGCTAGTCAAATGAAGGAAAGAAAAGAAATCGGGTGCATACGAAGATTTTTGGCCATCTGACGTGCCAACCACTGACTCACTGCACATGACAAACATGAACAAGACAAAGCATGAGCATAAGAAATGGCATCGCATCATAGAATCTATCTCCTCCCAGCTACAGTATCTAGGTTTCCACCCCCCCATCAAGTCCACAAGTTCTCTCATTAGCACAGCATACAAGGTCATTCCCGTGATCTCTCCTCCTACATCACTCCATTCGCTTCAACGAGAGGAGCCTCAGCGTTTGAAGCGGAGCAAGACTTCCAAAACCAGGGAAACCCTTCCAAAACAAATTCATGCCCACCGTAGAAAAACACATCGCGAAAGCAACAAATTCAAGCTCCAAAAAGAAAGCAGAACAAAAGGCTTTTCAGCATGCATCATCTCGTCATCATCCCCCATACCGTATACGGTATATCCCTATGGCCCGCACCCTCCTTCGACAAGCACCAGCACAGCACGGTACAAGTACCATCAACATCTCGCCCCAATCAATCAATCAATCAATCAATCCCCCTCTTAACATCCTTTGCATCCAGTCCCGTCAAGGTATTCTTCCGCGGCCGCGGATAATCCGGCCTCCCCTCCAAAACATTCACCACCTCCCTCAACCCAAGCCAATGCGCAACCCTAGGCCTCCGATTCGGCCAATCCGTACCCGTCTCCTCCAAAACCTCCATGGGCGTAAAGACAACCTCTGAGCCCTGGATACCAATCACACTCGTGCTCTTCGGATCCTTCTTAACGCGGTTATGCGCATTGCGTCCATATTCTTCCAAGTGCTGGATACACTTGATCGCGAGGCGCACAGCGCGGCATCGATCCATCGGGGAGGGAATACCACCTTGTTGGACATGGCCCGGGATACTCTCACGGCTTTCGAACCGATCGTTGGCTTCTTCGCGAATGATACTGGCAATGAGTTTGGCGTCGTAGACTTTGCTGGCTTTTTCGTTGACGAGGATGAGGCGGCCTGCGCGGGATTGGCCGCGGTCTTTTTTGAAGACGTCTTTTAGGTGGTTTACGTCGGCGTGGAGCATGTCGAGGCTGATGCCTTCTTCGGGGATGTAGACGGCTGAGGCGCCGACGCTGAGGCCGCTGAGGGTGGCGACGTAGCCGCAGCGGCCGCCTTGGGTTTCAATAACGAAGACGCGGCGGCGGGTGGCGGATGCGGATTGCTTGATTTTGTCGCAGTAGCTGACTAGTTCGTTGAGGCAGGTGTCGGAGCCGAGAGAGTATTCTGTACCGGGCACGTTGTTGGAGATGGTGGCGGGGAGGAGGCAGACGGGAATGCAGAGCGAGGGATACTTGTCTCGGGCTTTGCGGAGCTGCGATACGGAGTGGAAGGCTTCGAAGCCGCCAATGATGAAGAGGGCGTCGAATTCGTATTGCTCAATCAGGTTGGCAATGAGTTCCATGCCGGACTCTTCAGGGAGTTCGCGGTTCGTTCCAATCTCGGAGCCGCCCTTGCTGGCCCAGCCGTCTACTTCGAGCCAGTTGAAGGGTCGCACGGAGCCGAGTGGCTTGTCGTCGTGATGGCGGGCGAAACCTGCAAACCCGTTATGAATGGCAATGGGCTCGTGTCCTCTGCTGAGACAATGGGCGACGGCCCCTCGAACAGCCGCGTTCATACCACCAGCCGGAGCACCGACATTGATAAAGCCAATCTTCATGCGCTACATGTCGTACAGTTGATCAGCTCAATAACATGACCGGAAAGAGGAGAGAAGGAACGGGAATAACGGTAGGGATAGACAAATTTCACTCACGTGCTTTTCTGGCAGCTTGTGGTCGTCGATCAACACATTGGTAGTTGTGATATACGACTTGTACTGGTCGGCAAATTCGGTATCTCGGAGTGCCATGGCCTGGTCGAATTGTTTGTTGTCAATCAATGTGGATACCTTCTTCGTCTCTTGCACGGCCTTCATCAACGGCTTGCGCACAATCTTGTTCTCGTTCATGGCGATGAAGCAAGTTTCGGTTTCCGGTGTAGCCTCGAGGACTGCCTTGACGGCCTCGACACCTTGAAGCGTGGAGATGATTCGGTCGTAAGCCACAGCCGTGCCACCTCGCTGTACGTGGCCCAGAGTGGTGATGCGCGTGTCCAAGCCGAGGCCTCCCTCCGTCTTGTCTGAGAGAAGATCCCTGATCTCTTCAGGACTGATCTTGTTGCCGTCCTTGTCACGGGCACCCTCGGCGACGATGACGATAGTCTTGCGCTTGCCCATCTTGCGGTGTCGGTTCACCACGACGGACATGTCTTCCCTCCAGTCGTGCTCCTGGGGACGCTCGGGGATGAAGACGAAGTCGGCGCCCGTGGCCACACCGGCGAGCAGCGCCAGCCAACCGCAATGCCGTCCCATGACCTCAATGACAAAGGCGCGCGAGTGAGACGAGGCAGTGGCCTCGATGTAATCCACCATCTCACAGATTCGGGAAAGAGCAGAGTAGCAGCCAATGGTGGCATCGGTGCCGGAAAGGTCATTGTCTATGGAGCCGACAATACCGACAATGTTGAGGTGCTTGTACGGGGCAATTTGGCTCTTGGTGAGCTCCTTGTTGGCGACCAGCTCCTGGAGCAAAGATGGCCACTCACTGCGGAACCGGTCAGCACCAGTCAGAGAGCCATCTCCTCCGCAGATAATCAAGGCGTCGATTCCGTTGAGCACCATGTTCTTTGCGGCCGTGAGTCGCCCAGGTCGTTCGTAGAAAGCCATGCACCGAGCCGTACCGATCAGGGTACCGCCTTCGGACAGCCATCCTCGCACATCATGCCAATCCATCTGTTTGATGAAGTCTCCTCCACGGACCAAGCCTTCGTAGCCTTCGTAGACAGCGAAGGCGTCACACCCCAGGTGGATGGCCATGCGCACAACGGCGCGAACCACGGCGTTCATGCCCGGTGAGTCGCCCCCGGAGGTCATGACAGCAATCTTCTTTTTGGGCGCCATGGCTGGAGATGGAGCCCTTCGTAGTGAGGGAAACGTCGAGCACACGGGAGAGTATGTCAGGCCTGCGACCAGAGCCCGCCAGAGCGAAGTAAGGATGTTTCGAAACGGCGCGAAGAGGATATCGAGAGGTCGGAACAAGGGCCGGAGGAAGGGCGCCGTAGGCATTGACAAGGGCGTCCACTAACCCAGCAGGGACCTCAAGAGCGATGTAGACGCACAGTAGATAGGAAGTTGGTTGAAGCTTAAGAAATAAAGACGCGGAACGGAATGTAGGGGAGGACAAGGAGAAGAAGGTTGGGCGGTCGGCGGAAAGACGCCAAGTCAAAAGCGGTTTCAACGGGATGGAGGGGCAGAGACAGCAAACGAACGACGGAACGTGGACTGACGGAGTGACGGAGTGACGTCGGCTGCATCCGTCAGCCCATTCGACAGGCCATCAATTTCCAAAACATTCAACAGGCCACGAGAAGTCAGCAGACATTACATTTAGCAACACGGAACTTGGCACAAGGAACAGGAGTTCAATGCTTATGCGTGGGACAATCACTCGCACGCAGGTTTCGGCTTCAATTGATTCAGCAACGCCGCGTCGAGCTGGGTGTGACTCCAAGCTTTTAGCGTGTGATCCTCGAACGGCAGCACACTTGGTAGCTTATTAGCTTCCAGCCTTCCACAGCTTGACGAGCTTTTGGGGCTTTTTGGAGCGTTTTTTTTCTCTTTTTCTTTTTTTGGGGGGCCTCTGTGGCGTCTTCAGTGATTTTCCCGGTGCTGTCATGCGGGGCAAACCCATGTGCCCCTCCATCTTGGCTTGCGTTGAGAGCTACAGCCTACGGCTCATGGCAGCACCGCGCCTTCCCGTACCTGAATCAACTTCCCGTTGACATATGTATGCGGCCTCTGCAGAAAAGTAGGCCTATTCGCTGAAGGTATTGAGACGGCGATAAAATCCGCCTGGATCTGGGATGCTTGGATGAGGGTTTTGTCCGACTGTACTCCGTAGTCTGTGAGTGGTGCCACTGCCAGTCTGCCACGAAACGGTGCTTGTCTGATGTGGCTGAGCCACAGCTGCAGCCTCATGTGGCGCGGCTCATCCCGCACTGCACCGTGCAGTCTGCACGTCACGTCTTCTCACTGCCAAAAGTGCCAACTGGTGGCGCGTCGCACTTCATGTACATGAGAATTCATGAATGTCCACTCTGACAGTGATGTACAAACCAGGACAAACCGCATTACAGCACCATACGTCGCAACACACACAGCACATCACACCGCAGCAGACCACTGCATACCGAGGCCTCTATACATGTGACAGCAGAATCAATCGATCCGGTGGACGCCGTCAACAGCCATGAATTCCGCCGAGAGCCCGCCATTGTCCCTGCGACCCTTTCCTGTCGCCGACCGCGCCCCCAAGAACCTGGTCGAGTTCATATCGCGCGTCAACGCCCAGCCGGGAGGTTTCCGCGACCTCACCGAAGAGAAGCTCCGAGATGAAATCAGATCGCGGGACGGCCTCGGGCTTGCGCCAGACTCGGATCCCGAAGATGTGGACATGTCGGATGCGGGTAACGAGGAGGATCAGGTCAAAGATCCCAGCCTTGCGCGGAATGAGGTCCTCAGAAATATCGAGTACGTGATGAGAACTCTTCTTATTTCTTATTTTGTGTATTGGGGGGGGGTTTTTTTTCCCCATTGGAATAGTAAACGCCAGAGGCACTCTTACTGATTTGCGCTTCTTACTGGCAGAATCGCGAGCAACACCGCCATGTTGACACTCGATTCTCTCTCCCTGCTCCTGTCGAAACAGAGTCCCACGCAAGCCAGCTTGACTCTCTCGCAGCAATTGCGAGACATGGTCGGCATCGGTACCCTGGGTGCTGATCGGCTCGACGAACCGACCGCGAAACCCTCTCAACAACCTGCGGAACAGGAAGAAGTGGCTATGGGCTTGACCCTGATGCAGATTAACCAAGCGAGAGATGCCGCCAACGAGACGGGCAAGTTTTTGCAACGAGAGGTCGAGGCGGAAGGTAGATACTGGAGAGATATCGTGGCAGTGAAAGAAGCTGGATGGGCCATCTGCAGAATGCCCAAGGAGCGGCATACGCTGGCCGTCAAATTCGGCTTCTCGGAGGGTACGTGTGGCGGACATTGAACCAAGACCAAGACACTTTCCCACCACGTCGGAATGACATGTAACCGTGCGAAACCCAGGCTAACCCAGACTCTCTTTTCCAGCTGCCGCCGAGTTCAAGAATAACGGCTTGGCGCCGATGAATCGAGGCCCTGATGGATTCATCGACTTGGATCTTGGGGGGCTAGGAGATGTATCGGAAGGACTCGTAGTCGCCTACGAGAAGAACGGCAAGATTGTCGGTCGATCGGTTCCTCGTCGAAGAAGAGCGCCCAGCGATGGCGCCTCGCTCGTGTCTCGTGTGCTTGAAGCCCGTAACACCATCTTCTCGCAGGAGCTCTGGCATGAGTTGGTGTGCGAAGCTCGCACCCTGGCCGCGTACGATGTCAAGCTGCAAGGATCAACCATTACCTTCCGGGTCGACGACTCATCTAGCATCATCCTCGAGTTGGTTGCGCTCGAATCGCATCCCACCATGGACGACGAATCATCATCCGACAACGGCAGCGACAACAACAACAACAACAACAACAACAACAACAACACCAGTGACAAGAACCACCATGACAAGAGCGATATACACATTAATAACGACAGTAATGATAACGATTTTCACGACAACAGCATCTCCAACAATATCAATAACACCAGCAATACCAGCGACATCAATTACACCACCATGGCAGAGACGATATCCCTCTCCCTTCACATCCTCCTCAGCTACGCCCACCGCTACAACGAGCTCATGAGGATACGACCCGTCCCTCCACACATCTCCCGTACCCGAGGCCAACAAGCCTACGCCCTTCTCCGACCCGTCATCGCCCGCATCATGTCCATCCGCAGCACCCAGGAATGTACCGAGTTCATCGGCAACATGACAAAGGCTCTCCACAACGCCGGCTTCCACTCCTCGTCCTTTACCCTTAAAACACCCCCCTACTCCGTCGTCGACGCCACGACCAATAGTCCCAACCAACCCGCCGGGTCACAGTCCCTCATTCGTAACATGCTCCTCCCCATCGAAGCCAACATCATCTGGACTATACTGCCAGACACGAGCCTCACCATCCGCTGCCGAACATTCATCTTCCCCGTCACCACCACATTCTACCACATCGTTCTTCCTGCTTCGGCGGAGCTCCTCCGTCGGCATTGCGCCCCCTTCCCGGACGGATATACTGATATAGGGGGCCTATTCGATTACATCTGCACCACAACCTCACGCGTCCTGGCCCTGCATTTCCTGTCCAAGCTCTCTCATCCTATTTCTGGTCCTGGGCTGGACGGTGGCCACACGGTGACGGGGAACTGGATGCAGATTCCGCACAATTCCGCGCTACAACATGCCGTGGATGAGAAACGCGAGATGCACTTTTCGGTGCTGGATGCGCCCGTTGCGCTGTATGTATCGGGTACGGTGCCCATGAAAGACCACGGAAATAGGGACGGCGGGAACAGCAATGGCAAAGAGGGAGAGTGTGATGGAGACGGCGAGAGGCTTTCTCGGGATGACGCAGCGTGTACGTGGACGTGGACCGCTGACCAGGAGGGTAGTGAGTCGCGAACGATGGAGGATATTATTGCTCATTGTGTGGGACCTATGGGCTCAGGTGTGAATGGGTTCATGTGATCCAGAGGGTGTTCATGGGGGAGGGGTTTGATCGTGGAAAGACTGGATATTCGGCGCCCGCGAAATGGAGGCGTTGTGAACTACCTACCTAATGATCGCCTCGAGGGACGGTTGTAATTTACTGGTCATTGACGCTGAAGCGGTTTCTCTTCGTTTGTACTGTATGTATCGTGAGCGCGGCAGTGCGCTCCGGTCGCCGAAGGTTATTAGTGGCATAGGTGATGCGGTGCGGTCACTACGGTGCCTTACGCGTAGAGCCCCCGGGGTTTCTTCATAGTCGGCTTATGGAGACCTGAAACTTGCTCTGCTATAATACCTAGGCAGGATGAAGAGACAGATGTGAATAAAGATGAATTGATTAGGCGTGGTCCTGTCTCTGGTAGATTGTGTTTGTTCGATACATCATGATTTACGCACACGGGAATGTAGCATGCCAGGGCGCTACTCTGGTGCGTCACACACAATCTTTTGATAGGTTACAATGTATAAAGGAGGAAGAGGTTGAGCTGATGATGGCTGTGAAGGAGAAGTGCCCATTATGTTCTGTCGCACGGTATATAGGGGTATACAAAGCACATCAGAGTGGCCAGACGGCTGCGCCCATTCTTTTGTGCAACATGTTCGATGTTATCCCCTTGTGTTTAGGTATATTTCTTGTTCGCAATCAATTAATTCGAATCTATGCGATTCCGACCTATCCTAGGTAGTTCTTGATCTGTGACATCGTTAGGTAGTTTGGCTCTTGTCTTTTATCCACATCTTAGATCTATTCTTTATGTACCTCTGTACTAGAGTTTCGGCCTATCCTCTGCTTCTTGTCTTGTGACAACCGTAGCCTGTAGGTAATTGTCTGTAAGAGCTGTGTTCTTTCCGGTGACAGCCTATAATAAATAGGCCGCCGAGAGCCGAGGCGTTGCGTTGCAGCCTCAACGGAGGGTGAGTGTAAACAGAACTTGATCAGTCACAGAACTTAAGCGGCCGCGACACTTTGAGAAAAGAGACCTAGAATGTAAAAAGCGCGTCGTTAGTTTCAGTATTTCATGCTGGTCGCGATTGCATACTTTGTCTTGTAAAATACATACTACACCCGGTATAAATGCGGACAGCAGACATACTCACAATTCGTATCATCATAGCGACTTTCCGGTTTGCAATTTTCATGCTGTTAAGACGTTCAACGCTGAGTGAGCTGCACCAACATGAGATGAGACGCCGTGAGTTGCAGACCGACACAGCTTCACGCCCAGCCCTGTTACCTAGTGCTGCTGCTGCTGCATATATGTCCTTGATAATAGGTAAACGGTCCTGGACTCCTGGTACCTCTTGTACTCACGACATCTTTTCACGTTTCTGTACAGAGTACATGCTCCGTACATGACTCATTTCCACGGTTTGATACTCCGTAGTTGTGCACGCAGCACTACTTCTTTTCACGATCGTACTCTTTGTAGGTACCTACTCTTGTACTCCGTACTCCGTACATACGAGAGAAATTCTCACCCGTTCCATCAATCCCTACGCATGGTTACATTCTCAACTTCTTGTCGAGTCTCATCGTCAGACTCCACCGTTAATTAGAGTCTACCTACGGAGTAGATTCTAGACACGCAACGGCTCTCACATTCATAGGTACACGACGCCTTCAAAGTTCATACTCCGTACGTACGTACGTACGTACCTAGGTACCTACCTAGGTACCTACGACATACCGTTCCACTTGACCCCTGTCTACGGTTACATCCCACCGTTAGACATACCTAGGTACCTACATACATACTCCGTACAGCGCGCCAATGAGGCATGGAGGCTAATAATGTACCTACATATGTACCTACCTAGTATGTATGTGGCCAGGATTCACTGTTTCACATGACTTCCTGCACGCTCATCCCATACAATTTCTCGTGCATACTCCGGAGTCCGTATACTCACCTGCCACAGCATCTCTAGTTGCATGCCCAACTTTCCCCATGCAAGAAAGACGTCCCCTTTAGGTATTAGGACTTTTTGTCGTCCACAGGCGCGCGCCAATACGGAGTGATATGTAATCTAGGTACCCTCGTGACAATTACATCTCTCTTACATACATTAGGTACTCTGTATTCGTAGTCACTTTCCGCGCCTTGTTCCCTGTACTCTGTAAGGGTACATTGAATTATATTGACACTAAACTCCCTTCATACGCAGCCGCGTCTAAATTTGCATGCCTTCGCAGTACATACATATTCACACACTATGCATCTCCCAAACTAGTTCAGAACCCGTGGACATGAGCTTAATCAATCTGCCCACTATACAATTTCCTCGTTCTGGCTACCCATCACGAGCCCGGGGGCAAGACCGCGTGCCTCAATGCCTACCACTGACAACATCTTGTATTCGTTTCAGGATCCACACATGTTTTCTCCAATCTATCACACGACAAATCGCCAACTGTCGGAACTTGGCTGCATGGGATTCTCATTTGACAAGCAAATCAAGACCCCAACTTTGCTGGCCAGATGGCACTTCATGGCCAAATGTCCTACTCCTCAACGCGTATTGAACAAGAACTTCAACTCGCTCACATTCAGCCGCCCAATCTTCATGCTCTCCGTTTCGTCAAGCGCCGCCTCCACAATCTCCTTCTTCTTATCTTGCAACTGTACGATTCGGTCTTCCACCGTCTGCTTCGTGAGGATTCGATAGACCTGCACCTCGCGCTGCTGCCCGATTCGATACGTTCGGTCAATAGCCTGCATCTCGATGTAGGGGTTCCAGAACGGGTCCATGATGATGACACGGTTCGCCGCAGTGAGGTTGAGGCCTGCGTTGCCGGCGCGCAGCGACACCAGCATGACCTTGACCTTGGGATCATCGCGGAAAGTATTGGCTGCGTCGCTCCGTCGGTCGCCCGACATGCTGCCGTCGTAGCGGAGCGGCTTAGACTCGAACTTTTCGTGCCACATTGCTACCTCAAGCAAATCGAGCAGGAGGGTCCATTGTGAAAAAATGATGGTCTTGTCGCCTGAGCGGCCTATTTCCGTGAGAAGTCGCATGCATTCCGAGACTTTGGCCGCTGGCATCCATGTTTTGCGGAGGTATTGCATGTACGTCTTGTAGGCTTCCAGGTTTTTGGCCGCTTCGAGACGGAGACTCTTGAGCATGTGGGGCTTTACTTCGGGCTTCTTTCCTTTACCTTTACCTTTGCCTTTGCCTTTGTTGTTGCTCATGGTCTCCTTTCCCTTTCCCTTCTTCTTTTTCTTCTTCTTCTCCAGCTCGCTTTTCCGTTGCTGATTTCGTTTTTTTCGTTCTAGCAAGGATGCTTTCATATTCAGAACTTCGAGACTATCAAGGCCGTCTTCGTCGTTGTCCTCCATCTTTCCCTCACTCTCGTCATCGTCCACGATAAAATCCTTCAGGTTTCCATTGTCATCGACTTCGTCCATCTCATCGTCTACGTCCGACTCAGATTCGTCCGAGTCGGATTCGGTCTCCGCATCGCTGGCATCTGAGTCAGCAGCCTCCAGCTTCTCCACACTCTCGGGCATGTGAATCCTTCTGAACAAGTCGTACGTGAAGCACTTCCGTGGATTGAATGCTCCACGGCACACAGGGCACTTAGCCGTGTTGCTCTCGTGACCCTCTTGAATGTTCTGCGACATGGCAGTGTCCGAAATGCGAATTAGGCAGTCCTTGCAGCTGTCATGCCCGCACGGTATGAAAAACAAGGGGGACTGGACCACATCGTAACAAATTGGACACTCAAAGTTGTCGAGTGTCCTGATTCTCTCGACAATTACCTTGTCCAAATCTCTGACAGGCTGCTCCACATCTTCATCGCTTCCCACTACTGCGCCGCTCGCATCATCAACATCCAGATTGAGATGCGGATGACAACATGCCTGACGGAGTCGAAGGAGCAGAACGAGAATATTGGAGTAGTTCTTCCCGATGGAACCCTCTCGGAGATACTTGCTGAACAAAACCTGGGCCTTTTCCTCGAGCTGCTTGTAGAAGTCGCGCTCGTCTGTAGACAGCTCGGCATACACAACGTGCTCCGTCTTGGGCGGCAGTTCCAAGATGGGCTTCCCGTCGAGGAGAGAATCTTTCTTGCGGCGCAGCATGACTGCTTTTAGTAGTGCTCGAAGTCTGTCCATAGCTTGGCTTTTTGGATCACCTCTCTGGCCAAACAGGGCCCCAAACGCCTTGCACACTGAATGTCAGTACTTTGATCGAACAACATCCAATACCTTGAGTGGACCGAATAACAATGAATGTGTTCATACCTGTCGGAAACGCTCCCATGAATTGTACGGTTTGATCTGAAGAAACTTCAATAGCGAGAAAAGCTCCAAGACCCCGTTCATCATAGGCGTGCCAGTGAGGCACCATCTATAAGTCGCTTTCAGATGGTGACATGCTTTTGCTGTCTTGGTATTCCTATTTTTGATGCACTGCGCCTCATCTAGAATGATTCGGTGGAAGAAAGCCTTGCCTGGATTCAAGAGGGGAAACTTGAAACTACATGCTCTGTCATTGAAGTCAATATTTCGATCCTTGTTTTCTTCCATGAACTGCTCAAGTCTTTTTAGTTCCGATGCGATGGTGCCGTAGGTAGTGAGCACCACATCATATTTCAACAGGTCTTCCGTTGTGGACTTTTTACCATGATGCACGAAGACACTCAGTCTGTGTCCCGGAATCGTCTTCTTCATAAGTTCTTCCTCCCATTGGCGGATAAGTGATAACGGTCCGATAATGAGGTTCGTCTAATCATGTCAGCAAATGCATCAAAGGGCTCGCACTGCACACCCTGTATTTTGGATGACGACCTACTTTTGGACGCGACTCGGCACGATTTGATAGCATGAGGGAAAGCGTAGAAATAGTTTTCCCCAAACCCATATCATCAGCTAGGATGCCGCCCTTGTTGGTGCCCTCTTCCATTTTCTTCATCCATGCGAGCGCAACTCCTTGATGTCGGTAAAGAGGGTACTTGAGACCTTCCGGACCAACCTCGCGATTGTACTCGGGAATGTCGATGTCTGGTCTGATATTCTTTAGCAAATCGTCAAGCTCTTGACCTGTCGCTGGCGATGTGTCATCATCGCCGGAAAGAAAATCATGAAGTCGATCCTCCAAAGGGTGTCCACAGACGTCTATGCCCCTCATAAAGTCAAATGTGCTGGTCTTGTTGATGATACGCGACATGCTGCTTCCGCTCGGCCCGGCCATAGCGGCCATACTTGGTGTCTGATAGTATCTTGATCCTGCAGCCACTGCACCCTGATAGTCACTGGATGGCCTGAAGCTTGGAGAAATTGGTGGCAAGGCAGGTTGACTGTGATGGGGCTGGACTCCCGGTCCGGAGGTCTGCGAGCTTCGTGCACCGAACAAGTATCTGCCGGAATCACTTGGAGTTTGTACGGTGGGTGCGTGACGCGGAGATGTACCAAGTGAAGTCCGGAGTGTTGCATCCCGTCTCGGACTGTATACTCCAGGTCCAGGCATCTGAGTCCCATGTGGGTCAGTTGATGGCGTGATCGGATGTCGTCTTGCGGAGCCAAGGACGGTTGGAGCTTGGGATGGAAACCAAGGTCCATCAGTCGGCGCACCCGCGTTCAAGCGCTGCGTCTCCATGAGCCTGGAAAGAGCGGACGGCTGAGACGATTCGGTATTAGACGACGATGGTATAGTCATCGAGGAACCCACACGCGACTGATCGCTCGAGAGTCGCATGGCCAGACGTCGATCTTCGTTCTCCTGTTCTCGCTGCTTGGCCCGAGCAAGCTGTTGTGAGACACAATAAGCATCTAAATCAACATCGTCCCTATGTCTCTTAGAATACTTTCTTCACGAGTCTTTTCTATGTGTTTAATTTGTGAAGGATTTAATTTGTGAAGGAGTTCGGATCCGGAGAGCATACCCAGTGAGGTCGATCATGTCAGAAGGTTCGTTCAGGAATGATCTTGTACCGTATCCAAGCCCAGATGACCTAGCGACAGGCCCGTTGTGACGGATAGGAGTTGCACGTCTCGACTTCACCCGGCCGTCTACTGAGTCAGAGTCATCTTCGTGAAGATTCCGTTTCCCACTGCGCACAGCTCGGGGAGTTCCCCAGCCGCGCTCATCGCCTTGTGATGTCGACATCTTGGACGACGAAGCACCCGCAATAGGCGCGGAGTTTGAGCCTATTGCTAGTTTGTCAGCGTGGAAATTTTGGGGCAGAGAAGTGATGAATTTAATGAGCGTAGAGAAATGTCGAAGGTCTCGCAGGCGGCACGAAATCCGACCAGAAGTCAGAGCCGCAGTCACTAATCTTGCATCTCAGAGTGCATCGACAAGTCGGGAATGATGCGGTTCCATACATCTATGTGCAGCCAGAGCACAAAAAGTTTGCAGCACAAGATGACACATCATGAATCTCTGCACAGCTCGGTGGGAAGGAAGGAGCGATGGTGGAATCTTGGAAAGGTAAAGCGTTACACTTACCACTTGATGGACCAGGGAGGGTCGCAGCATCTGGCACGAATACAGACGATTAGTAAAAACTGCCACAAGCTCGGTAAGAGGTAAAAAAGAGGCACAAAAGGCACACACCATCGCTTCTTTTCCAGGACCCCTGTCGTATTCGCCTGATTTTGTCTTTCAGTCGATCGATCTTGTCTGTGAGTTCCTGCCGTTCAAGCTCGATACCCGGCCAGGACTCGGTTCGCATGGAATCCAGTACCACATTTTGTATGGTCAACTCCTCTATAGCTTCCTCCAAGATGCCCTCGATTTCCCTTTCGCTGAGAGAACCTGCCATCTTTTATCCTGGGTCTTGTAGGTAGCCGCGCAGTCGATACGCCAGCATCGACGGTTTGCTGCGATAGCCTGCGCCAGAACGCAACGAAGGGGGCGATCCGAGATGTGTGATTCGTGGAGCATAAGACACAAGACGGAAGAATGGGCACTAGAAGAGTCGGCAGCTTGCGTGATTCTCGCGACTAAATAAAGCGATTGATGACAGCTGTGTGTGCGAGTTGCCCGTTCGTGTGAATGAATCGGAGGCGATGTCGATATCGATAACCAACAGGTGAAAAGACAGCGCCGCGACGCGTCGTGTGGGGTCATTGTGGAGCACTGGAGTGGTCCCGCGGAGAGCTCCCATTGGCTAGCGCATCACGACGCGTCACAAACACCATTTAAACTTTGGAGGTTGCTGACCGGATTTGCGGCGTAAGCTTTGCCTCTAGACTCACGGTACCCGGTCAAGAGGCGAGGATTCGTATGATGTATGTATCTACCTACTTCAGAATCAAGGAGAAGGTAAGCTTGCGAATATTGTAATGCATCGACAGCAAGCGGCTAAATGTAGCCATCTTGTCATCGAACCTCGGGGGCCTTCCCAACGAAACCGTCACAACTCTAGCTATGAGAACTGATGAGAAAAAGTGCAAGCTATCCATCTGGGAAGTGTATGTATCTGATTTGGCACGTCTTGTGAAAGTACCTGCTTGACTTGAGTATGTCCTCCAGTCATTATGTAGACACTTTTCAACGGTTCAGAAAGTAGAATGGTCCAAGCCCGGGCAAATCTGTATTATTGTTGGTACCCTAGAGCGAAATTCCGCTGACGAAAAGAAAATGTCACGACTCACAGCAGCACTCGTTGGCTCGCCCTTCACCTTTCTCATGCAACGTAGGAAGCTATGTTATATATCCTACTCCATACATATATGTATGTACATACATACATATACATACCCAATTACCTTGCTCGATGCAGCCTGCAAGTGGCTGCAGAGCCTGCTATGCTGAAGCCTGAAGGTCACCTACAGTCTACAGACTACATGCACCAACAGAGAACAACACAACTTATTACAAGGACAAGTCTTCGGCGTTGTATTGGTCCGACACGGAAGATGGCGTGCACCTTTGGGCTCGATTCTGCCTGAACTTTGAAGTCCAGAAAATGTGTACACTCCGTATGTATCTCACTGAAGGCCATAGGCACCAAAGACGACAGCGACCGAGGTAGGACAGAGTGCTTCGGTGAAGAATGGCGTGTCACTCACCCATGTGAGACCATTATGTATGTGCATAGGGGTATGTGGAAAGCCGAGTGCTTTAATTGCACGACGAGCTTTTTACGGAGTAGGTACATACATACCTGTAACCTACCTACCTAGTAGGTAATCGACATAGCTAATCTCTCTCACACCGGCTCTAAGCCTTCAACAATCCGCCCCATGCGGTCATGATGACCGCACTAATAAATGTGAGTACCGTACCTACCTTAAATGCTAGCGCTGTGATGCCTGAAATACACGTAGGTATGTATGTACATAGTACCGATATATGATGTACACTGTGGCTATGTGATAGAGAACCGATGGAAGAATAGCCAAGCGCATACGGAGTATGAATTACGCACGGAGTACGGAGTAGGTATAATGGCGATTTTTTTCTTCTTCAACCTTCGCTCGGACTATAATTCGCGATTTCGAAGCTTTCCCATGTACATAACGATCCACCCCCGAGTTATGGGCGACAGGCTTTGCGCAGGAGTGTACCTATGGTCTGCATAGTCTTGCTAAGTTGCTATACGGAGTATAGGTATGAGTTTCGTCTGACGGGTCTTGTTGCAAGTACCTATCTATTTGCATGTCTGTGATTTTGACGAGACGCAGAGCTTAAAAGGCTGACCACAGAAAGAATGCACATAAGTATGTACATAGCCCATCTCGTGCACGTAAGAGTTGTCGAAGTTCTCGTCCAAATACCCAGGCCGAGATGGACCTACCAACACACCAATTTTGGTGAAATATTGCATGCTATGTACGGAGTACATAGCATACATATCAAAGTACGAGAATACCTATGGCACAACCTGAATCCCCTATATCCATAATAATGTTGGAATAATTGCGGAGTAAAACTGGGCCTGAGACCCTATTCCGGTAATCGCTGTTTTTCAACATGCACGTGACCCGTTTCGTCCGTCCGTCCGTTTTC